>JAOTRH010323502.1:0-37420 GCA_034768845.1 Heliamphora exappendiculata
AGTCATCCATCTTGCCAATGCACAAATTTTGAGTTGGGATAAGAATGAAACACAATTAATTCACAAAATTGATAATTTTCACAGTTTATTTGAACTAACAAACATAACTCTTCCACGTTGAAATGATAATTTGGGGTTGATAAATTCAAAATATTAACAATTTAAATAGGATGAAATAATGTAATGACAAAATTCATATATTACATGATGGAGAAACAATAAAATGTGTATAGAAAATGATATGGGCATTAATGGTTGAAAATGATAAATTTATTAGTAATTGCAAATGACAAGTTTAATAGTGTTTTTTCTTAATTAATTATAACATAAAGAAGAAAAAAACATAATACATGTTTAAAGGGGCATACCCCAAGTAGTACCAGATTATTATGCAAAATAACAAATTAACATCATAAGTCTAAAACTACTCGTAGTACCAGATTGTCGTGTAAAATAACAAATTAAAACTAACCCACTATGATAACGCAAGTCAAACAATGTGCATCTTGTTGGGCAACTAGCTATGACCCGTGTGTAAAAACAATCTCAACACAATTTGGCTATAACAAAAACTATTCACTTTTTGGGCATTTTCAACACAAATTTGACCACGAATAAGATTTATAAAGTTTCTCCAATTGTAGGAACAACAATAAAGAAAGGAGGTAGGATCTTAGAGTTTGTACAACAAGTTTTAAAAAACAAAATTAACAAAGGAAGGGAGGCTTAACAATAAGAACAACAAGAGTTCAAGATCAAATAGAGTAGAGGAAGTAACTCAAGCGGAGTTTTGCCCTTGCGAATTGGATCACCTGCGAAGGATAAGGGAAGGTTTTCATTTAAAGGTAAGGGAAGGCTTTCATTTTCTAGCTTTTATGTACTTTGTGTGTACATTATTTTTGCTATGCTCTACAAGATCGCAAATGCGTTTGTGTGTGTGACAATGCATTGCTCTACCAAGAAGATTATTTATTCACCATGTACGTAGTGACTTTTCCCTTCATAAAAAGAAGGTTCAAAATTTCACATTAGAAATATTTGAGTGATTTTAAATGCGCACACATTTTATTGTTGGAACACTATCATTTGGCATTCAAGTGCAAAATTTTAAAGTTTTGTTATTTATGTGGCCACGTTCCGCAATATCAAAGTATCCTATAAATTGAAATGTTAGTTGTTTTGGACACACATTCATTGTTATTCACTATCATCATCTTTCTATAGTTTCAGGACTCATTCTCAAAAGTTCTTCGAACACTCGATACTGAAATACTTCATGAATTGCTTCATTTGATATTGTAGTAAAGGAGGATAAGGATAGTGCCTAAATTAAAGACCATGCATTAAGACCCTGATTGGCAAAGTTGGATTTTGATTTTTTGGCTAAAAACGTAAAAAAACACAATGTGGCTCATTCGGCAAAAAACAAAACAATAAAATAAAATAAAATAAGATGTCAAAAAATTAAGAAGTCAAAAAGTCAAGTCGAAATACAAATTTTTAAAATATTCTATACAAATTCTCACAACTTTTAAAAGATAATAATATCTTTCATTCATAACTTATTTACTACTATTACCAACAACATGAAATGACAAAAAATCTTCCAATTTGAACAAAAAATAAAAAAGTAAAAAAGTAAAGACTTACGTTAATATTTAAGAGACTTTTGAATTAACATGCAAAAGTAAAATTAAGATTAAGTAGGGATATAAGTATGATTAATTAATCTAATTAGGACTAATTATCAGTAAGTATGATTAGCTCAATTAAGTGAGATTAGCAAACCTAAACTTGATTAATTAACTTAATTTGGTAATTAAGAAATGTTGCGTTTTGTGTCTCGAGTTTCTAACAATCTCGTCTGGAATGGCGTCCAAACAATATGGTAAGCAAAAAAAGATAAAAATCTGTCACCAAAAGTTTTGCAGACTTAAGAAAAACCAATATCTGTATAAGACTGATCGAGCGGTCTTGGGACCGCTCAAGTGGTTTGTGCGGGACTACATTTTATTTGGGTGGCTAGGGTTGTGGCTGTTATATGTTTGACCTAGTTTTCTATCATATAAACATGGGAGTTTATGTATCAGAAACCCTAAGATAGTTAGAATACACTAGAGAGGCTTAGCTGGAAGCTAAAGAGTGTAAAGAGAGGCTCAGAATGAGGCCTAGTATTTGTAATCCTTATTATTCATAGTGGATTATTTCTCTTCTCCGGTGAATGTGAATAATCAGTTGAACCACGTATATTCTTGTATTCATTGTGGCTGTTCTTATTTTTCTATTTTGCTTGGTGTAGATTAAAGGTTACATGAGTATTCGCTGCTCAACTAGTTGGTTTTTTTTTAAGGAATTCAAGTAGTGTTTTCAAGATCCCACCAAAGAAATCTGTGACCCGTCTAATTACTAGGTGTTATTCTAAAAAAGACTAAGTCTAGGTGTAAAATATGAATATGTATATATGTTAGATAAGGATATAAATTTTCTTAAAAACTTAGAGAAAGATAGATAGAGAAAAGAGAGAAGCTCTAAAAAAATTATGGAGCAAAAGTGTTTGGCTAGAGAAAAAGTAAAAAAGAAAAAGAAAGAAAATTCAACAAAAAAGTAAAGGAAAAATATGGACTTTTGCATAAGATTTCAAATTAAGGTAAAAAAACTTATACTCTATGATATTCTCTATCTTATAATCTGAAAATAACAAAATTAAAATTGATTAAAATTTTGTTAAGAAATGCTACCTACCTAACTCATATTTATCACTAAGATCGGAAAAAAATGAGTATGCTAAAGGAAGAGTTGAATTATGGCAACAGAAATTCCATAATTTGTAACTGGCAATCCAAAAATTGGTGGTCATTTGATGACAATAATTGAAGAAAAGTAGCTGACCAGAAAAAGGATATAAACGAGGGGCTAATAAAAAATAATAATAAAAAAACAGAGAATACAATAATATGACATTCCTAACTATAGTTGGACTCGGGAGCGCGCTCCGCCTTGTTTGGTAAGTTTTTGCAAATAACTTTTTATGATTGAATTCGTTTGTTACGTAGAACTCGTTAAGTTGGTTTAGCATGTAAAATTTTAGATTCATCCGATATCTATAGCTAATTGAGTAATATTTGCTTAACAGTATATTTTTTAAAATTATAATTTTTATTTATTTATTTATAAAATAACATTAGAAGATCTTATTCAATCACTTAGTTATATACGTAATAAACGGGTTCTACGTAATAAACGAGTTCTACTTATGCACAACAAATACAACGAGTTCTACGTAATAATCGAATTCGACCATAAAAGTTTATTCTCAAAATACTCCAAACAAAGTGGAGCACAAGCGTACTGCGCCCCCCATTCCGACCATAGTTTGATCTTCTGGTGGATTTCCTTTCCTGGCGGTGGGAAAGTTGGTTGAAAATGACCTTTTTATTGGTATTGACTTTTCCCAGCACCTCATTTTTGGCCTTTTAGGTTCTTGTTTGGTATTCAAAAAAAAATTGGCTTTTTTCTTCTTAAAAAATCAATTTTAAGCCATGTTGTTTGACATTTAAAAAAAGTCAATTAATTAATTTTTTTACTTTTTCTCCCAAAAAAGAAGGCATCACATTTCAAACATTTTAACTTTTTTTGAATGAAAATGACGATAATGACCTCAATACAAAAAAAAAGTTACTCTAAAAAATTTCTCTCAAAAAAATATTTGCTTGTTTTTTTTCAAAGTTAAATTTCTCAAAATTCCACTTTTTAAAAAAATAAAAAAATGAAAATAAATTCAAAAACTGCTAACCAAACGGGCCGACTTTTTAATCTTCTCAAAGAGGACTAATCAACAAAATAACAGACTTCCTCTGGGAAGCCAAATAAGCTCTTTTTGTAGATACCAATTCCACTATCAAAAGTTAAAATTGACCTATATAAAGATTATCTATATATTTAATATATATTAATAAGGGATATAATCATTATTTTAAAGCCAAAAACCAAAAGGGTTCCTCTCTTACCATTTCTCTTCTAAAAAAAAAACAAAAATCTACCTTTTATTCTTTCAAACCAAACAAAACTTGTTCGTTTTGCTTTTACCTTTTTGCAATTTTTTTTAAAAAAGAAACAAACAGGCTGGGAAGGCAAAAAAAACCCAAAGCATGGACTGCTAATTCCATGTTTAAACGTTTTCATTTGTAATTGCATAGTGCTTATGTGTACAAATTTTAGATGTATTTTTGGATAGTTAAAATTATGAATTTATAAATTATAACTGAAGAGTAGTGATTATTATTTTAAACAAAAGTTATAAATATTTGTTATTGAAAATTTATGTCTTTCTAATTACCGCCGAACGTAAAGAATAAGATAATAAGAATAAAAAATTAAATATTAATATATTTTTTAAAAACAAAATTTACAATTTTTACGATTATTAATATCTAGTAGAAGAAATATTGAATGAAAACTGTAATTATGAGAATGGATCATAAAAAGCGCCATTTGAATTCATGCTAATTACTGATGAGCATAAATAATAAGAATTAAAAAAAATTATTAATATATCTTTTTTTTTACAATTTTTGTAGTTACTAATATCTATCACTCAATGATCAATAATTACCATAATTATTTTTATAATATTGGTGCAGTTTATGTATCATGGCAAATCAAGAACAAAAATTTTGGTCAAAAGAAGAAAGAAAATAATATTTCCATTTTAAGTACTATCTATTTTGGGGTTTGTTAATCCCAAATGCAATCAGATGCTACTAAATTTGTTGAATATATTGCTATATATATCTTGCTTTTTCTTCTGTTAATTTTCATGTATTTGATTTCATGGTGTCTGTTAAAAATTATTTTTAGTTTATAACTTAATAAAAAATTTTAAATTTTAAATATGTGTGGTTATATTTTTTTACTTGTAATTTTTATTTCTAAGGCTATGATTGAAAGTAGGTTCTTTGGAAAATTTGCTTTTAAGTTAGTTTTTGTTTTTTGAGTTGGTTAGTTTGGTGAAAGGTTAATTAGTTTTTTTGTTGTTGTTAAAAATAGATAGTATTAATTTTTTTTATATAGTTAATAATTATACATATGGTTGATATTAATAGTAATAAGATGTTATCAAATAAAAGTATTGTTGTCTTTTTGAATAGAATAAAAATTTGAATAATGTATCATAGAAAATTGTGCTTTAATTTTGATTTTTTAATTTTTTGATTTAATTTACTATTTTGTCAAACAATGTGTATTAAGCTTTTGATTTTTTTTTAAATTAGAAAGGCCAAAAAATTTGTTAATATTCTAAATCAATAAGTACAAATTCTACTATTTAAATATATGAATGATAATTTTTGAAATGACACATTAACACGATTCGAACCCTACGATGGGTTAGAGAGAGGATCAATTATTTTTTGACACGGAGTTAAAAATTGCACGAACTGATAACACATTTAATAAACAAATTGGGTTAGTGTTGAATCCGCATAATAAAAAAAATAACAAATTTAACTCGTTTAATTTTTTGTAAATTATTTTCATCAATTGTTTGGATTTTGGAGTTCTTCGTGTATGAAATTATGTTATTTTTCTATCGAACTATTTAAAGATTTTTTTTGCATATTACATAGAAATTTTTATTTATTATAATTTATATAATTTTATGACTAAAATATATATATAATTAAAAATATGAACTTGTTATTAAATAAATTATTAATCAAATTATTAAATAACTTGTAAAAAGTTTAATTTATTTATATGCGAGTAATATTTAATATTAAAATAAATAACAAATTTATTTAAATAAATAGTATTGTTGTTAATAAATTTTTGACAGGAAACTATTATAACACATGACAGGATACTCAACTTACTGTATTAACAGGACCCAAATCCAGATGAGCCACCCATTTCTAAGGGCGCTTTCTGCGGACCAATATCGTAATTAGGGTTTTCATTCTGCCAACATTTCTTCATCTTCTTCTTTCCCAGAGAGAGAGATTTTTAGGAGAGAATGAGGGACGGCAACCTGGATCTTTTCGATCCGAGGACGGGGATGGACTCGGACTACTCGCCGAATGGTGGCTGCGACGGCGACTTCGGGTTCGCGTTCAACGATAGCAACTTCTCGGACCGGGTGCTCCGGATCGAGATCATGGCCGATTTGCCGGAGACCAGGTCCGACGGCGATGGTTGTCGCAGTCTGGCCGATTGGGCCAGGCATCGAAAGCGCAGGAGAGAAGATGTTAAGAAAGATAACGGTTAGTTCTTATGTTTGTTTATGTGTGTGTTGTTATAGTTCGTCCGCGATCATATGCGAAATGATCGTTTCATATAGTAAACTTTTCTTGAATCTTTAAGATTTGTGTCTCTTTTTGATTCAAGATTATTCATGGAGATTTAGGTCTTTTGCTGTCGCTGTTGTGTTTGTTGATAGATTTTTGTATATTTGAATCATTGAATGTATTGCGTGTGTACCACAATTGGGTTACGGAAAAAGGTATGGATTGAGAAATTTAATTAATGTTGGGATTGCCTCGTTATTTTAATTAATTAATTAATTAATAATTAATGTATTATTGTATTTTTGTACTATTCTAGTTTCTACCCATGCTTGGTCTTTAATGAGGTTAAGTGAATAAAACGTGAGGGTTTAATACTGTTAGCAAAGGACGAGGATATTAAAGAATGATGGAAATGTTATTTTAGGAAGCTGTTAACGAAAACATTTAAAGAATTAGGGGAAGAGCAATATGGTAGTTTTGATGAAAATAGATGATACAAATTTTATTGTAAAATAAGTTTGACGTGAAAATTACACTAAGGATGATGATGCCAAATGATAGGACTAGATTGTATTCCTATTAAATTGTTAAAATGCTTAGGATCGAAGTGGGTTTTATAGTGAACAAAATTATTTAATAAGATCATACGAACTAGGAAAATGTTTAAGTGGAGGAAGAAAATATTTAGCACTTATAGGTGGGAAAAAAAATGCAAGATTGTAACAACTATAAAACAATGAATTAAGTTGCAAGCCATACAATGAGATTGCGGGAGAGAGCTACGTCACATGGACATTTGCACTTTCAGGTGGAGTATCACGTTGACACGACATGACTGGACATCAACACGGGTGCACGATCTATGTCGGAATCGACACCTACTCGTATGGGCCTAGTGAAAGCCATCACCAAAGCCATTGCCTTCATAAACCCAGTCGAACACAAAAGCAAAGTCATCGATCAAGAAAAATGTAAAGAGGAAGTTCTATGAAGAGTCTAAAGAGAATTGCAAACACCATCGATTGGAAGAGTCTGGAGAAGAAGATCGATGGTGATGATATAGAGGGAGAGACAATTGCGACAACTAGTGTTTTTATGAAGAAGGGTTGCGGCGGACATTGGGGTTATTAACCCTACCGTGAGAGAGAGATGCTTTCTAGTGAGAGATTTATTCATAGACGTTTTCCTTTCTTGGATTGGCTAACAATAATTGGATTTAAGGCAATTAATCTCGGCAATTGATTTTATCTTTAGTGATGCCAGGGAATTTCGGCAGGCACCTACCATTACGCATAAAAAATGGTAAGTGATTTTATTAATGGCAAACCTAACCTATTAATGGATTTTATTAATGACAAGTATAAGTTGGTTTTATTAGTCATATTTTGTTGATTTTATTTATGGAAAAATGAAACAATTGATCATAATTAATTGATTCTATTAGGCACATTTTAAGTGTTGTATTCCCAGAAACAAAAGTGAAAGCATATCAAGCCTAATGATATATTAGGCCCATTTTAATATATCGTTCCAATGATTTATGTGTGCCTAATATAATTAATTGATTATATTAGTCACATTTTATGTGTCGTATTCCCTTATTTGTATTTGACTCTCTACTCTAGCCCCAAAATCCTATAATCAAGAGAATAAGTATGTTACTTTTGGACCCTTGTCCAAATTACACATTCGTGTCGAGTTCGTGTATCATGATGGGAGTAATTGTGTCTTAAATAAGAGTTGCATCAACGGTATCTACTATGAAGCAATGCTGTCAAATCGAGAGGCGTATCGTGTATCGTTCTAGTAATTTTATATATCTCGTATAAAATTGTATCGTGTATCGTAAGATACGTTAACTATATATAAGTCGATAAAATAATTATCCTAATATAAAAATTCAAAGATAAGTTCTTCTAATATAAATCTATTACAAATGCTCAAAATAGAGTTTAGAATGCCAAATTCCAATTCTTCAACTATATAAGATGAGCCAAAAAAAAATCAATTTATTACAATTCGAAAACAAAAGTGTCTCAAGATCATATTTCCACTTCATTCATCAAGTCAATTTCAACAAGGCCATCATCTTCATCATCCCCAAAGGGCAACTAGCATCCCATCATCATCCATACAGTCATCTTTTTCATCTTCAATAACTTATATCTCCTTTTCAACAATCTTTCTTTTTCTTTTTCTATCATCTTGAAGGTTTTACGGTCCTATAAAAATGTGAGTAATAAATATTTAACATTATTAATTCTATTTTAGACTTAACAATTGAAGCGAAAGTAATGAACACACCTCTCTTCTCTTTTCTACTACTTTCTCCCTGATTAACTTCACAATATTCATTTATGTCTATTCATGAATTGTCTTGAGGTAAGTACGAGTCTTCCCTTTTGATGATCCATTTATCATCGAATTTCATATCCGAGAGGTAAATAGGATAATAGGTCTCACCACTCTCTTCTCGTTTCTTTTGCCTAAACTCCAAATTGAGGTTGTACTTGACGAACATCAATTCATTCAATCTTTGTTGTTCTAAACGATTCTTTTTCTTTGAATGAAAATATGTTGGAAAGTACTCTAATTTATTTTGCAACCCATTGCACTACACGTAAGTCTTAGAATTCTTATATCTAATTGTTGGAGCTCTTTCCAACCACTTCCATAGCTCTCTCACCATAGTGCTAAAAAAGGAGAGTAAATTTGTGCAATATACATAAATATATAATTAAAAACAAAGTGAGTTACACCATAACATTGATTAGTAGAAATATCGGATTGCTTTTTGTCTCTTGTTATAACGACCATATCCATTCCAAATATACTAGTGGCATTGTGAAACTTCACCATTTGTGCATCAAGTTTTAACCTTGTTTCAACATTCGGATGCATATTATTTATAGTCTTGTACAATTCCAATTTTGTTTCCATATTTGCATAAAAGGTGCTATCATAATGAAATCTATGATAATCCAAAAAAATAAATAAACAAGTATCTAGATGATATGGATATAAAAGTAACAAAAAGTGATTTTAATGATGGATTAAGAATGTTACGTAGAATTAAGCTAATAACCTCCCGCATGAAGAGACCGATGGAGTTGTAACGGCAACGGTCATCAATAATCTTCCAAATTAGATCATATATTCGCTTCACAAAATTGAAAATTTTTTTTCTCAAGTTGTTCCTTATCCCTATTCATAGCATCATAAATATAACCCATGGCGGACTTTGCATCACCATCAACCAATGTTAGAACTTTAACTTGCAGAAGTACACATTTCTGGTAATACTTAATTGCTTGCCAAAATTTTGTATCCAATGTAACCTCTTGAACTTTGATGCCATTACTCTTCTTGAAATGCGAGCTCTTAGCCCACTCTTTGAAAGCAAACATGGCCGTAAGCCTAATTTTTTGAGTTAATATGTTTCTTTAAGTGAGATAAGAAGTGGCAAATCTTGTCACGGTCCGTCTTGATAATTCAGAATTTTTTGTGTATTTTCTCATCAAATTAAATACATAATATGGTGATAGATTTAAACGGCGATCATTTGTGATTTAGTAATTGTATCATAATGCATCGACATAATTGTCAAATCGATATACGAATCGTGTATCAATTTTTTATTTTTTCGAATCATGTATCGTATCAAATATCGTAAGATATTTAACATATTTAAAAATAGGTAAAAAAAACTATGTATATTTGATATAACACAAACATATTACAAGCATAAAATAGTGGTCGTAAATCAATGTTGTAAAATACTTAATACTAGACGAATAGATATTTATGAAGGCAAACAATTTTTAATGAAAAAAATGTTCTAAATATTTTAGCAATTTAAAACTTTCTAATTATATTTATTTTTACAAATTAAATTATCTAAAAAAATTAAGTATTCGTGTATCATTTGTATCGAATTATGTATTACATATCACATTATGTATCGTATGTGTATCGTAAGATGCGAGTTAATATAAGATACAATATGTGATACGTATTAATTTACCTATTTGATGATCGAATTGTATGATACGCATCGTGAATCTTAAGATTTTGACAATAGAGTACACCGGTAGTTCACTAATATCCTTAAGCATTTCAATGCAAGGGGCCGCACACGGACACCCAAAAAGCTTTCTCCTCTTTTCTATTAGAAATTCACCAGCAAGGACATAGCGGATGCACTATTCGTGACAACTTGCACTATATTTTCTTCACCAATTTCTTCAATAGTAGAATTAGGTAACTCAAATAAATGATGAGCATCCTTGACTATTGAGGAAGTGTTCATCGATTTTAGGAAAACCATTCCTTTTGGATTAATAACAAGGAAATTGGTGATAGACCTCCCCTTTCCATCTTGCCACCCATTCAACATCAATGTACAATCAGTTCTCTTTTAATTGCTTGGTAAGAAAAGGTCTAAAACCTCATTCATATCATTAGGTTAGAGTCCCTTGAAAAAAGAAATTAGACACCATGAACGCAACATGTTTATTATTACACAACACTTGTTTAAAAAAAATGAATAACTAACTTTACTGACGAGCGTGAAAGCAATGCGCTTTGTCTTTTAGTTTTAAACTTTTAAGAGCTTTTAAGTTGGAACTCAAAGCTAGTGCGTTAAACTAGCTTGTTTGTTGTAAGGTTATCGGATAATAAAATTCTCTCTTTTAGTTTTGCTTGCCAACTTCTAAGGATAGATGGTCTAGGGAAAACAAGTGATGTGATGAGATCTGCCTTTCGGCTTGGTCGAGAACACTGTTAGCTTGTTGCTCGCATCTTGATTGATGAAGATTCTTCCTCTGCAGAGCCGCCACCGATTGAATCATTGTATGAAACTACGGGTTTTTAACCAAATGAAATGGTAAAGCATTTGTATACATGAATCTACAAATATCAATGCATGGTTTTGTTTGATCCTTTATTATCATAGAGGGAAAAGTAACTTGTTTTCCATTTCCTTTTCTTACAAATTTATCAATTGTTCCTTCTTTTGATTTTAAACTTTCTTCCTCCTCAATGCACTTCACTACGTCATCATCAAAACTATTTATTTGCTTCAACTCTTTCACAACATCTTTCAGACATTTTGCACAAACCGTTAAGTGGTGTTTCATTCTAATAATATTGCCCGAATATTCATTACCACAAAAATTACATCTCAATTTTAATATAGTGTTATCAACGCCATCTTCATCCACATGCTCACTAACACGTACACAATAATCCCAAGTAGAATTAGTAATTTTTGTCCTATTCTTTCTTTGTGGTGGAGCCGTAGTTTCAATTCAAAAAACTAAATAAAAGTTTAACCAATCCAAATTCCAAATAACCAGAGGAAGACTTACTTGTGAGACGTGAACTACTGACCAATTCATGAGTTACCAAAAGTCACAAAAAACGGAGGCATTCACGTATGCAACAAACAATTTCAACGACCCAATTTGGTTTTGGGCTTCCCCCAAATTTTGTTTGCCAAATCTAGTTCTAGAACAAAGTCGATTCAGATGTGGTTCTGGTCCTAATTCAGATCTGGTTCGCTAATGAACAATCTATTTTGAAAACAACCCTAGATCGTGAATCAAAGAAGGGAGTAGAGGCGTGACTTCAAGCAGAGCTGATTATGAACATAACTGAGTTCGATGAAGAGCCTAGCCTTTGGAAAGAAGCTTCGCGACTAACAACGTACTCATTTGAACCCATTGATTCTTTGATTCAATTGTACGAAGCAAGAAGCGATTGGGAAAGGAAATAGAAAAGGTTGGATTAATTAAACAAAGAATTTTGCTGTTCATTTGGTATCGCGATACGTACGAAAATCGTACGGTACCAAAACATAGCGTGCGATTTGTGTACAACTATGATATGGAATATGATTCGTGCAGTTTTGTTATAATACAATTCGTGCACTTGTGGGTAGACAACTCAAGAATAGCACTTGTAGGGGTTTCATTATGCGCGCCCCCAACACGCCAAGGGTACCAATGGCAAGACCTAGGGATCACTCGAGATCACTAGTAGGATAAGTGAATTGGAGGCTAGAGTTGGGATTATCAAGGTTGCTTGGTAGAACTATTCTCGGGAAATTGGCCCCATCTTGACCACTTTAGGACAAAAAGGGCATGACCATTTTGGCGTGACCATTCTAACACCTTGAAATACATATCATGGGGGACGTTGATGTATCTCAATTACTCCAGGATACAGGTACCAAGGCCATCAAGAAACAAACGTTAAACCTTGAAGAAATCAAACTAAGGGAGACAAGCCACATGGTACGTGCAAGCTATCTCCCTTCCTCGGTTCACCCTATATGAAGGGCACTTCTCATTTATTACACATAACAATCAATGCCATTATCTTCTGGTCATTACTACCATTCTCGTCTTACTCTAAGGTTGTTAACTTTCACATTTTTTCACCTCCATTGACTCTTGAGTTAAATCGAGTGCCTTTATCTTTCAGAGCACCTACCAGTCCTTACATGGTTAACAACACTTACTAAGAATACTAGTAGAGAAGTTGAGAGAGAAGATGAAGGGCCTTTCATAGTTTTTATAAATTTAGAATAACATTTTATAGGGTGCTTAGAAATATAGCATGTGGTAGTTAAAGAAAAAAGGAGTGACAAAGGAATATTGATGCGATAAAAGAAATGCATGATGTGTATGTCGTTATGACTACAATTAGACCACTTGTAGGAGAAATAAATGAATTTTCAATGTTTGAAATTGAGTCCTTACCTATTTGCCTTAATTATATATGAATTAACCATCTACATTCATTATGATATCTCCTGGTGCATGTTGTTTGCATATATTGTTGTCTTTTGCTGAAACTAAAAGAAAAGTTACTACTAAATTAGAAATTTAGAGAGAAATACTAGGGTCAAATAGTTCAAAATTAAGTAAGATCATAAGTAGATAAATGAAGATTTAATTCTAATAACAATAGAAATAGATATAGAAGTAGCGAGAAGTGAAAGATCAAAAACTAAGAGATGGCAAAAAGTGAAAAGTTCCATTATCTAGACTAGATTAGATTTTCTAATAAGGATGAAGAGGTTAGATACATGGTTTTAAATAGCGGTATTGGGACACGTAATGGTAACGGTTGTTGTGTAAAAAACAGATATGTTTATCGTAAAGAGATTCGTCATTCTTGATGTTGCTTCACCTTAATTGCTATTTGAAGGTATCAGAGGTATCGAATGATTATTATTGGGAATCGGCTATCGCGATCGTAATTTTTTAAAAGCATCAAGCAATGTTTTGAAAACTCATTAATACATATATAAAAATGTGTTTTGCATTATTATGAATAAAAACTAATAAAAATAAAAGAACTAGAGCTTTTGGCTTTTAAAAATTGAAGCTTCTAGCTCTTTAGCTTTTGGCTGTAGTCCCACATCGTTTATAAAACTAAATGTTTTTATTGCCCAGTCTTTATAAACAACCAGCTGTGAGAAGCTTTTCATTGTTAAGCTAAGTTGTTCCACATCGGATAACTATAGAAAAGCACATGTACCCTACTATTATAAATATGGCTCAGGCTCTCAACCGTTCTCCAGCTTGGATGTATGGCTTGCAATTTTAGGTGGCTGCATTTGCTCTGTAAATTTTGGGCGGCAAGCAAAATTTTGAAAGTGCAACGGGAGTTCCCGGTTCGGTGAAAACCAGTTTATTTTTTCGTTGTGGACTGGTTCGTAACGCGACTCGGCTGGTTTTCAAGCAAATTCTGATCTCACCGTTATATTGGTGAGTATTCAAACCGATGACTTAATTTTCCGTTACGAACAAGCCGGTTCATTGCAGAACAGCCTTTTTTTTATTCCCTGGATTGATATGATATAATCCATAATTCTAAAGTAGGTAACTTAAGTGTTCTAGTACAAAAATACACATATTGGTTCAATTTCTATTGAGTTGTGCAAAAATAAAAATAGGAAACTCACGGCTCCAATTGCTGCTACTATTATACTATGGCCGTTACTCTTCGAAATTGCATCACTGCCACTGTTACCATTACGACAACTGCTGCCGCTTTATACAATCTTGCATTTACGACATGTTTGGGGTTAGAATTGAACTTTAAAAAGTTGAGACGATGTGAAAACTCTAATATTGTGAAATCATACAACCTTTTTGCATATATGATTTCAAATAGTGGAATTATAGAATTACGAATGATGAATGCATGCTAGTATAGATGCTTAGTTCTTAAATTTTTATGAATAGTTTTGTTGACAAATGACGAGATTTTCATAGTATTGTTGTAATGTTGTTATGTGTTTTTTCCCCTAATATGATTTGAATAATGTTAGTCACGGAGTCTGACATGGATATTATATATTTGTATACAATTCACTCAACATGTCCTGTCATGCCCTTTGTCCTAATGTTTTGAAGAATTGCTTGTTCATGTGTCTATGTTGTCTCATGTCGTATTCGTATTTTGTGTCTGTTTTCTTATTCGTTGCCTCTTAGTAAGAAATAACACGTTAACAAAATGAGTTTAGCTGAGAGGAATATGATTAGATGAGTATGTGGTGAGACTAAGAAGATACATTAGGAATGGAACTATTTATAAATTAGTAGGAGTAGCACCAAAGAGGATAAGATGAGAAAACATTCTAAGATGGTTTGGTCATGTATAATCGAAACTGATAGTTCCAACGGTAAGAAAAAATGATAGGATCATAGTTAATGAAAAACTGTTAGATAGAAGGAAAACCTAAGTTGACCTGGGACATTGTTATAAAAAGTTATATGAATTTATTGAATTTAATTGGCGTATAACCTTTGATAGTGCGAAATGACAAAAAAGAATTCATGTTACCGTCTCCCATTGGTTGGGATATAAAGCCTACTTTGGTTTGGTTTGGTTCCTATTGATTTGTTGTTACATTTAAGTCAGAAGTTTTATATCGATTGGGTTTCTTATTCCTTAGTTAGGAAGACTCTCTCTCTCTCTCTCTCTCTCTCTCTCATGGATTTTACCTCTGCAGGCTATATCAAATATTTTTTGTGCGCTTACCATACCTTGGTCATTTTTGGGCAATTCCACTAATGTTAAGTGACATTTACTATTTGTTTACAGCATTGGATACCGTTGGATGTGCTGAGGAGCAGATTTTGAGTTGTAACCAGCCTGATACTGATGATGGGGTGGGCTGTGAAAATCAAGATGAGGAAGCAGTTGCGATGATTGAAGAATCACCTTCAGGTGTTTGAATGATTTTAAGTAAAAGAAGTTGCATTTTTCTCATGTTCTTACTTTTCTCTGCTCCTGAAGCCTGTCTAAGGGCCTGATTGGCTATTTAGCTATTTGGCTTTTTAGCTTGGCTAAAAAGCCAACATACTCCATTTGGTAAAAGAGAAAAAAAAGTTAAAATGTCAAATTAAAACACCAATTCTGACATCCTTTTCAAACTTCCACCCCATTGGAAAAAAGACAATTCAATAATACCCCTACTTGTTAACTTATTTACTACCAGTAACAACTATGTATAATCATTATAATCAAAGTCTATATAAGTGCAATATTGTACAATTTTTCCAAAAAGCAAAAAGCAAAAAAACCAACTTTTTACATAATCAACCAAAGCTAGCTTAAAAGCTAATTTATCAAACGTCTTACTTTCAATCGAAACGAGTCTTTTTGTCTAAAAAGCAAAAAAAAAAAATGTCTAATTTTATAGGATTTAGTCCATTCAGATTTTTTCCCACAAGCCATCTTTAATTAGTGTTTTAAGTTTACCAATTTGGACGAGAAAAATTTCCATGAGCTGTTTATTTAACTGAACAACTTCCAAAATCACAACTCTTTTCTTTCAGGTATATGCATGCCGTATTTACCTCTGAGCATTTGTTGATTTCTTAAATAGCCAGAGTCATGGCCTGGAAAATGCCATGCTTTGTGTTTAGATTGTAGGGAGAAAAATAAAGGATGGTTAAAGTAGAAAAGGAGACACCAGTTCAGAGAGTTAGCTCCTTCCAACTCTGGCACAATGCTATAAGATGTTCACTATTTTACAAATTACAGAGCATAAGCATGGCTCCATGGCCATAAAATGATGTATTTGATGAGGTTATATGCATTGTGTCTGTTGAAGTCGGAAGCAAGGCTCAAATAACCCTTGTACATTTGGTAACAAGATACTGCTAAAATCAAACAAGTTCCCAACCAATGAAGGTTGTTGTTTTGAAAAGTGGCTTACCATCTTCATTTTACGCTAAAGGTGCCTGCGTTAGTGCCACATTGCTATAGAAAGGAGTTTATATAAACTGTTCTTTCTTGTGTATTGAATAAGGTGAAGTTTGTGCTTGTGCGACAGCGATGTTAACTAATGTGGCTGGAGCATGGTTGCAATGGCCTGCCAATATGAATCTGTAGCCAACTCTTGTTTTAATGTCCATCATGTGTTGTAAAAGTTTTCAAGCCTGCATTTTATTTTTGTAGGAGACGAAGCTGCAAATAGTAATGATACAAACTGGAGCATGGATTGTTCTACAGTTCTGAGAGTTAAAACCTTACATATAAGCTCTCCAATTTTAGCAGCAAAAAGCCCTTTTTTCTACAAGGCAAGGGTCATTATTTTTCTTCAAGTTGGTTTCCTTTTTTTTTTCTTCTTCACATGCTAAAATTGCTGTGTGATGTTTATTTCCCTCCATTTTATTATTTCATTTTTGTAGCTGTTTTCAAATGGGATGAGGGAGTCTGAGCAGCGACATGTAACCTTACGAATCAATGCCTCTGGTACGGATTAAATTCAAGCATCCTTCTTTTTGGACGGTATTTGTTCATTTGATTGTTTGTCAGACTATTGCTCAGTATCAAACATGAAAATTTGACATTTTACATAACTAGCCTCTTCAAGTTAATCGTACTTAGAATAGAGACTGTTAAGTAACTGTTATGCTACCTTGGCTTGAATAACTGCCCCCTTTTTCCCTTGTGGAACAGAGGAAGCTGCCCTCATGGAGCTCCTGAATTTTATGTATAGCAATACTTTATCTACGACTACTGCTCCTTCTTTGCTGGATGTGCTGATGGCTGCAGACAAGTTTGAGGTTGCTTCATGCATGAGATATTGCAGCAGACTGTTGCGCAATCTGCCCATGACTCCTGAGTCTGCATTGCTGTATCTGGAACTTCCTTCCAGTGTCTTAATGGCTGAAGCTGTTCAGCCCTTGACAGATGCTGCAAAGCAGTTCCTTGCTGCTCGGTATAAAGATATATCCAAGTATGCCCTCTTTTCAGATGTTCTCCTGTCTTGAAATTTCAATTCTTTTTTCCTTTTTGAATGTACATAGTGGTGTTTCTGTGGAAGAAGGGTTGTTTTTGTTTTCTATATTGTTTGTTTTATTTCATACAGTTGTGATATGAACCTCTGCCTCTTTTCTCCCTTTGGTTAGTTTCCTCTTTGCCATTGAGATTTAATCTGTCATGGTTATTTTTGTGTGGGTAGGTGGACTAGTTTTGCTTAGCTAATGTCATAGGATGTGTTACCAGAAAATGCTAACACCATAGCGATTTACGTTTTGGAACGCACGTTCCGAAACATGGTACACTGTCGTTCCAAAACGATAAATTTAGCATTCCAAAGCGATCCCTCCAATTCTTTCTTATTTATTTTGTTAGCATTTTTCATATGAGAAAAAATCGAACTTAAAAAACTAAAATATAGAAAGAGTAGAGTTTTGACAAGACAAAATATGAAAATATTGATTTTAATGCTTCTTTGAAATGTGTTTTATATAAATAATTTTATCATGCTTCTTAGAAATGTATTTAAGATAAATAGTTTAAAAAATAATATTTCATCTTATGAGATTCTTATAATTTGAAAACAATACATTCCAATGTTGTAATTTATAGAAGCCTACTCTTATAGTACCACAAATTATAACATGTGGCGTACCACAAATTATTACATGTGGCGTACCACATTCCTGTTCCCGTTCCTCGTACTGGAACGATCTGTGTTCCTGTAACATAGGTCATAGGTCTAGTATCACATGATAGAAGATTTAACTATTGTTCTCCCACAAGAAGCCCTCGTGAGAATTTCGGTCGCATTAGATGCCTTTGTTATTTTGACATGACAAAATGATATCGTTCAAATGATACACGTAGTACTTTCTCGAACCTCATTTTTGTGGTAGGCCTCACATCATGCAGTCAAGCTGAAAAAGGTCCAACTGGGATGCTGTCCTTAGAATTTGTTCTGTGGGATGACTCAGGTGCTGGATAATATACTTTTGAAACCTCTTAGGCAGATCTTCCTGCACCATCATCAAGGAAATTAGTACCAGTTTGTTTATCTGGCTAGTCCTGCAAACTTTTGAAACCTCTTACGCAGATCTTCCGCTCACCATCGTCAAGGAAATTAGTACCTGTTTTTCTATCTGGCTAGATAGAGTAGGATTTAGCCTCTTTTTTCCTCAACTTTTTTTTGGAACTACTAGGAAGGTGAGCTGATTAACATGGTGAATCTTTTAATTCATATTCAGGTTTGAGTGTAAAAAACACATGTATGTCATGATATATATATAAATATAAGTATATAACGTAAGCTTTTCTTCTTCTATAATTCCTGAAAAGTGTTTGACGACTACCGCTGCTGTGAGATACTCTTGAGATCCCTCTTTATGAGTTTTTGCACCTTTTGCTAGGTTCCAAGATGAGGTTATGAACCTGCCCCTTGCTGGAATTGAGGCAATTCTGGCTAGTGATGATCTCCAGGTGGCATCAGAAGATGCAGTGTACGACTTTGTATTGAAGTGGGCCAGGGCCCAGTACCCAAAAGTGGAGGAGCGGAGAGAAACCCTGGGTTCTCGCCTTGGTCGCTACATCCGCTATCCTTACATGACATGCCGGAAGCTTAAGAAGGTTTTAACATGCAACGACTTTGATCACGAGCTTGCATCCAAAGTTGTCCTAGAGGCTCTATTTTTTAAGGCTGAGGCCCCGCACCGACAGCGAAGCCTTACTGCTGAAGAGTCTGCCTCCACAAACAGGCGCTTTGTCGAACGTGCCTACAAGTATCGTCCTGTAAAGGTGGTCGAGTTTGAGCTTCCTCGGCAGCAGTGTGTGGTTTACCTTGATCTGAAGCGGGAGGAGTGCGCAAATTTGTTCCCATCTGGGCGGGTTTATTCTCAAGCATTCCACCTGGGTGGACAAGGTTTCTTCCTGTCAGCACATTGCAACATGGACCAGCAGAGCTCCTTCCATTGTTTTGGGCTGTTTCTTGGAATGCAGGAAAAGGGGTCCGTCACTTTTGCAGTTGACTATGAGTTTGCAGCAAGATCGAAGCCAACGGAAGAGTACATCAGCAAATACAAAGGCAATTACACATTCATGGGCGGAAAGGCCGTTGGCTACCGCAACTTATTTGCCATTCCATGGACTTCTTTCATGGCCGAGGATAGTCTCTACTTCATCAATGGCATCCTCCATCTCAGGGCTGAGCTTACCATCAGGCAATGATAGGATCCCAGGGGGATGCTGTGCCCTAATGCACATCATGTGTGCTGTGCACGCGAGTGGTTTTCACTTTGGGCTCCCTCATGTGATTGGAGCCATTCATTATGAGTTTGCCGATTAGATCATTCATGCAAGAAATCAGATTGATGTGAGTAGGTTATTCTACAAAATCAGATTGACTGGACATTAACCACCTGCACGATTGGATCACATTTATCTTTCAGAAAATGGACGTCATTCTCAAAGTCAGCCATAATCTATACAAATGTGATCCGATCATGTAATTTTTGATGTCCGATCAATCAATTTTTTTTTGCATGGATACTCCGTAAATCCCACATGAATGGCTTGGATCACACAATGATATTCAAGGTGGGGTCCATCGGATGCACAGTGCGGTGCTGTGCATTTCTGCACAGCACGCACCCCTAGTCCTGACACCCCCCCCCTCTCAAAGTTTTCCATTGACTTTCCTTCTTGGGTAGCGCTAACCCTCTTTACCCTGGCTTGAGAAAGAAAGTAAAGGTAATGTTTTGGTATTAGCACTATTATTTCTTGTTTGGATGTTTGATTTGTTGCTCCTAGTCCATGTGCCAAATATTGGAAAATGTAAATGGGTTGCTGGAGAGGATGGATTTCCCTTTCTGACCTTGTTAAGCTTAAAAATGAAATTTGAGAATACCAAGGCTTTTGTTGTTTTGGGGGCCTTTTTGTGCCTGTATTGGTCATTTGCATGCTGAGAAGTTTAGTTCCTGTTTGCTTGATTGATCAGATTAATAATGAGTAAATATATAATTTCATATGATAAGTAATTTCACATGACTAATAGTGAATTGATTATTAATATTACATTATTTTAAATATTACATGTCTCACTTTTTGTGAAATTAATTGTCAATAGGTATGTAATTTTTTCACTGCTTTGCATTGAAACAGAAGAAATATAATTTTGTGGGATATTTAATTTAATTTTATATCTAATTCGGTCAATAAAACATTTCTTTAGACAATTTTTGATGTCAAGACAATTTAAAAGCCACTTTTCTATTTCGCTGTGAAAAGTTGGTTGTAGCAATTCGTTCTCCTCTCTTAAATTGCTAGTGATTTTTGTTATATTGGCCTTTGGGAGAATCAACTGTACCAGCGAAATCCTATTCACATGCCTTCTGCTGCTTTTCGGTCCTGTTTGGTTGGCCAGAAAATTGTTGGTTGACCTTTGGTTGAGTTTATCTATGCTCACTGCATGTTTTAATACAAAGAATTTGTGCAACTGTCATGCCGTTCTCTCTCCGGGCTTGATTGCGGGTTTTTTTTGTTTTTCTCTCTTTTTTTAAAAAAATTACATAAGCTTGTTTAGATTGAAAAATCGGTTGGCCTTTTTTATTTTTTGCACTTTTTTTTTTTTTGTAATTACATGAGATTGAAATCATTGGATGAGATAATATTAATCTATCTTTGTTGAATATGTAAGTGATAAAAATAGGTTAGTGTATATTGTATATTTTTGTTTTGTTAAAAATACCGTTGTGATGCCTGGTATTGTTAAAATTAATAACTTATATATTGTAACTTGTAGTAGAAATTATGAATATTTAGTAAAAATTATAGTTTGTAATTAAAATAAAAGAAAAAATAGTTATAACTTGTAGCATCGGTATAGGTGTTTGAAAAAAATTATAACTTATAGTACGGGGGTGATTTTGTAGAGGTGAGATTAGTTGTTACAGAAAGGAAAGAACTAGGCTTGATTTTTTGGGTTCGTTGGCTTGATCGCTCTGCACAATAAAACAGGAGTGAGACTGGTCGACGGGCTTGGTCAAAAAGTCCTTTTTGATGCTTAAGTCGGTCGATTGTAAGATATATTCAAAGTTTTAAAGAGATTTTAACACAGTTTTTGTAAGAGATATTGTGTGTGCGTACTGTCTTGGAGTTCGGTATTTATGTAGTATTGTACGTAGTTTGGCAGGAAAAAAGGAATTTCCCAGGCCTGGCCCTAGCAATAATTGCCTTTTTCTTCTTTTGGAGACTGTTCGTGGCCCTCTTATAATGCCAGCGAATTGTTCAGTTATTTTTTTATCGTGTCAGCTGTCATTCGATGCAAAATCGTACAGAAGTGTTATTGTTATCAATGTTTGGAGCTCGGTTGTTTCATAACATTTAAGCATCCTTATCCCGACTAGGTTCTTCATCATTGTGTTCGGTCGAGCTAAGGAGGTAAGCCCAATCGAACTCGTAGGTTTTACAGCGAGTCCTCTGGCTGCCCCAATTCACCCCCTACTGGGCCTGGCCTCTAAGCCGTAGGCCAACCTATATGTTTAGAGTGACCCTCGTTACTTATAATTAAAATTAGTAATAGAAAATTAAAAATTATTAATAATAATTTTGCCAAACACCTTATAGTATTTCAAAATTACCTAATAATTTCTTCCGCCCATAACCCATAAAAAATGCCTGCTTTGCCCGACATTTCTTTCTTAAAAGAGTCCCGTTAATATTTTAAGATGCATACAAATCGAATTGATCTAGTTCTTAATAAATTCAAAAATTGAACTATGACTACAGGTTCTATAAATTTTGAAATCGATTCAAACTATTAGACCTAATGAAACAAAGCTGAAATCGATCGGTTTAAACGAATTGATTCTGAATCGGTTTTAATTTCTCATTTCAAAATACTAAAAATAACAATATAGATATATTATAATCAACAATGTAATAGAATAAATTCTATAACTATTTGGATAATACAAAATTTTGGAAAGAGGTGACATAGAATAGTAAAAATCTATTTGAAGTAAGAGAAAAAATAGAAAAAATATAATTATAAATTTACAAAAATAGTCATCTCATTATTATAAAAATACTATAAATATAAAGAAAAATTACAAGAACACATCTTATATTATGATAGTGTATCATCTTATCCTCTGAACTAAAGAACTAAAGAAATGTACAAAATATTTCTTTAACTATTCGTTGTTATCACTTTGATCATTTCTGGTAGCATTTTGTTAAATAAGTGTACAAATAAACCTCCTAATTTAAAGAAGCGTATTAAATAGATCTCTTTATTATTCGATGGTATCACTTTAACCTCTTTCATTTGAATGATTGCAATTTTAATTTTTTATTTTCTGCTAACTCAGAAAGCGAAATGTTAAGGAAAGTGATTAAAGTAATACTAACGAACAATTAAAGAATTATTTTGTACGATTTTTTAATTCAGGGGTAAAGTAATACCAACGAATAATTAATACGTCATTTTGTGTGTTTCTTTAGTTTAGAAGTAAAGTGATATACAATAATAGTATATAGAGTATTCATGTAATTTTTCTTAAATTTAATACAAAATATAATATAATATAATATAATATATATATATATATATATATAGTTCTATAATATTAATTATTATATAGTTATATATAAAATATTATATATATATATTTATAATTATATATTTAGAATAATTATTATATAGCATATGTCAAATAATACAATCCCATTCTAAATCAGAACGGTTAGACTAAAACTGAGAATCTAACCGTATGATACAATTTTATTTTTTAGAACGGAATCAAACATGTAAACTAAAAAAACCGAACCAAACGATCCGGTTTTGTGGATAAACAGATTTTCTTAAACAGCCGCAAATATCCTGTTAACTTCAACGTCCAGCTTGTAAGGAGAAAGTAGAGACACAGTGGGAGTAGGATTCTCGAAAAAACTTGTAAGCAGAAATTAGAGGGAGATTTGGATTCTGGAATGGAGTCTATAAATACACACAAATCTCCGTCGATTCGATCAGAAGCTTTACCTGAGATTTCACGCAGAAGAAGGCGAAACGAGAAGTCGGGAACATTCCGATCTAGGGTTATCAGGGATGGGGAAGAAGAAGGGAAGGAATAAGGGAAGGAAGGACAGGAAGTTCTGGAAGAACAGATCCAACCACGTGAATCGAAAGCTGGTGCTCAAGGAGGAGGGCCAGGAGTACGCGCAGGTGCTTCACATGCTCGGCGAAGGGCGGTGCGAGGGGATGTGCATCGACGGCACCAACCGCCTCTGCCACATCCGCGGCCGGCTGTACAAAAGAGTCTGGATTTCCGCCGGCGACATCGTCCTCGTCGGCCTCCGGGACTTTCAGGACTACAAGGCTGACATCATCCTCAAGTACACGCCCGACGAGGTCAGGCGGTTGAAGACCCGCGGCGAGTTGCCGGAGAACGCCGGGATCAACGACGACGTCGCCGGTGAACTGCACAAGGAGGATTGGCGCGTTGCTGATTATTACATCAAGTTCGTGGACGAAGACGAAGACGAAGACATTGATTATATCTAGGATTTCCGAAGGTTTTTCCTTCTTTTTTTTGTTCTTCATCTGTTTGTGTTTTTCGATTTAATTGATTCGGTTTTTGGTATAGATTCAGTACAATCTAGTGATAGTGCCTGGTTAGATCGATTAGAGATTGAATATCAATATAGTATAACATTGATGGACATCTGTAAATTGTAATTAGGAGAACATGCAATGGAATATGTTTTCTCTTAATTTGAGTAGTTTCAAGCTCATCCATTTGTGCTTGGGCTAATTTTTTTTATACGATTTTTTTCGTTTTATGTAATTATTTTTAGCATTAATCTATGTTGAGCTAAGTTTTTTATTTAATAGAATAAAACGTTTGATTTTTTATCCCATATTAATTGAAAAACAGCATTTTATTAGATTTGTATATAAAATTGCTGTGCTACGTATACCGACACAAATGACCAATTAAATACAAATATAAGACACGAATGACCGATCAAATACAAATATAAAACAAAAATTAAGACTCTTGGACCAAGAGTAAACTCTAATTAAACTGATAATCAAACTGATTAAACGGATGTATGGTTAAAATCCAAAATGTGGTATTTCACCAAATGCTATCATTTTAATAATTGTTTTTTGAATTTATTTTTTGTTTTTTTGTAAAAAGATACCTTTGTGTATTTAAAATCAAACCCATTTTATGTTTTAAAATTATCAAAAAACTTATCTTTCTCTCCATTAAATTATTATTTATGTTAAGAAGAATTTCATAAAAAAATTTTAATTTTTGTTGATTGTAATTTTTCATTAAAAAAAACTTTGTTGTATCTCAAAAACGATTTTTTCAAAATTCATCAGCAGATTTTTTTATAACGAGAGCAAATTATATTTTAAAGAAAGTATTTTTAAATACGTCTCAAAACATTAGTTTTACAATTTTTTCAACAACCTAAATGAATGTATTTTTAAAATTTATCTATTCACAAGTAATAGATAAATTAATTTTTTAATTAATTTTTTTTAAAAATATCCATAAAAAAAACGAAAAAAAGTCAATTTAGCGTGCATTTTGATTTTTTTTTATTTCTTTTCATTTTCAATAACTTTTTTTTCAAATTGATCAACGAATATACTTTTTAAAAAAACGAAAAAAAAAACTCTTAAAAAACGAATATACTTTGTGGTTGATTGTCCAATCATTGAAATTATACTCTTTCATGATATTTCTGAAAAGCAACAAGAATTATGAACCATTCAGACAAATAAAATGATACTCATAATCTTCTATCTCTACTACATTAGGAAATAACAATGAACTTTACAATGGCACTCAGCCTTTTGGATTCATTTTTTTTAAAAGTAATTTTTAGGTTTTTTGATTTTTTTTATTAAAAAATAGATATTAAATTATGTAAAAAAAAGTGAGAAAAAACATAATAAACAAAATCAGTTAACTTTATTTTTTAACTTTTTAATTAAAAAATTACAAAAATAAATTAATCCAAACACATGATCAATGGTCTTTTTGTTGAATGGGACATAGTTGTCTAAAAATTATGACAATCACTACCAATCTAATAATCAGACTGCATTATATAAGAACATAGAATGTTTTTTTCTTTAAAAATTTAAAATTTAAAATCTCATGAAAATTAATATTCTCTTTTAGTTGAGTAAGTATTCGGTGCCCCATGGAACATTGTGGGACAAATTTATGTAATACTCTCGCATAATATGTTGTTGCCAAATTTTATAATAAATACATAATAATTTATTTTTATTAAATAATTATAAAATAAAAAAAACACATTGTATAAATTACGATATTTTATATGTCAAGAATATCAAATAACATTATATACTTGACACTCCAAAAGTATATAATAATTAGCCCTCATAGGTGGCACATCTCTCTATTCCCAACCCATTCTCCTCCTTTTTCTAAATTAATGTCATTTAAAATTTAAAACATTTCACTCTCCCTATTTTCACTCTTCCCATTTCCATCACTAATCCCTTTCATATTTTGTTTTTTACTGTCTATGATATCAAATAAATATTTTGAATATTATAGATATTTAAATATTAGTTTAAAATTTTTAAAAAATAAAAAAATAATATAAAATATTCTTCTAATAAAAAAAAAATTTTAATTAGTTAACGTAATCGGGAGTAAGTAGTATAAAATAAGTCAAAATGAACAAATTATGTTACCTATTTATTTTATTATTGGGCCAAAAACATTGGTGTGAGCTTGAGACGGGGCAAGAGTACATGATGCACGACAAATTATTATTTCTAAGCATGATATATCTTTATTTTAAATACTATAAATATTTAAGAATTAACTTAGAGTATAAGAAAACTACAAAAATACAATATAACATTTTAATTTGCTACTACTATTTTGTTTATAAAATAACCTTAGCAAATTTATACATAAAAAGAAAAGTATTTAATTAGTTACTATGATATAAAGCGAGCGAAATAAAATAGAACAAAAAATAAATTATATTCTTATTTTATTTTTTATTAGCGTAAAAAATCAGTGCGAGCTTGGAACGAGAAATGGTTGCATGATGTAGAAAAAATTATCATTAGTAAGTATGAGTACTTTAAAATATAAAAGATATTTAATTAGTCAATGTGGTTAGGAACGAGGAGAAAGCAAAAAAGCAAAAAAGTAAAAAAGCAAAAGGAGCAAAACTCAAAAGCACAAAGAAAATGTAAGTTGTGACACAAGAATTTAATTTAATTGCAAAAGAATAAATTAATTAGATATATAATTCTATTTAAAACTATAATTCTATTTTTTTCCTAGAAAACTGAAACTATTGTTTTGTTTTTTCCTTTCCGAACAAAAAAAAATTGCTTTAAATTGACAAAACACAAAGAAAGCATATTATCAAGCAATTGAATTATAGAATTGGAACTAAATGACCATTGACTCAATGATATATGTGTTATGTTTCTAAATGAAATGTTGAAAGTTTAATTCTTACTAAGAGTAAGTGTAAGGTGTATAGGAGTTGTGGGTGCGTAAATATTTGCTAATCGATCAAAAAAAAAGTACAAAATCGGAGTTAATGCCGTTTTTATATTAATTGTTAGAATAGAACTTTTAACAATTTTATTTTTTAAAATAAAATAATATAAAAAATCAATATACAAAAATAATAAAACATAAATGTAATAAAAAATAAAAAAGATGTGTCATGTGGGATTAAAAGAGGTGTAGACACAGTACTGAAGCTAATATTCTTTTTTACGTAAATATTTAAACAAAATATATTGATTTTATAATCCAACCCAAGTCTTCACAAGCGTTTTTTGTCTTATGTTCACACCCGAATTGCACATAAAATAAGATAAACTTGTCCATGGCTACAAAGAAGATGAGATGTATATTTAGTTAAAAATGCATGATATTCTCATTATATTTAGTTAAAAATGCGTGATTGCAGTAAATAAGACATTTGTCTAAAAAAATGAGATAATATTTTAATAGTTATAATGTCTCATTTTATGTATGTAAATAAAATATTTTTTGATCAAATGAAACATTTTATAAATTATACAAAGAGAACTTTCATTCATCTTTCAATAATATATGTTGTCTTATTTTGTTGACATAGAATTGAGTTATTTAATAAATAATAACTCATTAATGAATGAAATGAATCAAATTAAATATATCATTTGTTTTGATAGAAAAATAAGACCATGTTTTGTTAGAAAAATTATACAATATTTCAGTTCCCCTGCACAATTCCTCTTTTCTCCTTCACCAAAAGGAATTCTCTCTCTCTCTCTCTCTCTCTCTCTCTCTCTCTCTCCATCTTACATTACGTACAGAGAAGATGTAGGCATTGAAGATGAACCCCTAGTGGTGACGACCATGCCATCGTCTTCATCCTTGCTTCCATCGTTTCTTCAACGGCTCTAGTTTGTAGTTTTCTTTTTTGAACTTTTGAGCTCTCGACGCATATAACGTTTGATTTCTCTGCTCTTTTTAGTGCACCTTGCTTACAAATTTAACAAAAATAATCTCATACATCTTTTAATATTATCTTGTCTCTTTATCTAATGAATACAAATAATTTTTTTATTTTTATTTTATATCTTTTTCCACTAAAATCAAATACAATTCAAGTAATACTATAATTGTACCTATAATTTCATTTATAGGGACTTAATAGTATGAAATCGATGTGAAAAATAATTTTATTGCTCTCATGATTTCTCTTGGTATTTGGCAAATAAAAATTAGTGTAATGTAGTTACTTTATTTGTTTAGTAGAATATCTTTCGTATTGTACTATTGAATAAGTTATATGGAAGGTATTAAATACTAAATAACTAGAAGCATAGGAATTGTGAGAAAAAAGTGTTTACACCATATTTTGCAAACTTTATTAACAACGAAATAAATGGCTAAACAATGCGACAAACGAAACAAATGTGTCTTTATAATGTCTGTCAATTTGGCTTAGCTCTGTTTAGAGAAAAGCACAATCGGGTGTTAGTTATTTAGTTAAGAGTTTATGTATAAAAAATGTTACACTTGGTAACTATTTAGTAAGAAAGAAAAAATACAACTGTCCACTAAAAGATGAGTAACTTATATGGTGCTATCACTATAGAGCAATTAGAAACAATTGTTACTTTCAACTCAAAAATAGAGACAATTAATTTTTAAATTTATGGATGAAAGAACTCAACATCTATAAATAGGTTTGATTACAGAGGAATCAGACAACAAAAACTATTTTGTTTTTTAATATTTAGTGATAGATTTAGAATCTAATTTCTCACATTGTAAATTCAACTCCTTATTAGCAATAAAATTCTTTTCTAACTCTGTTCAAGTTCTTGTATTTAGATTTAAATCTCTTTTATATGAGTTCTAAAATAAGATATCGAATCACACAGTCATTTGATTAAGATTCTCTATCGATATTCGATGAAAATTTATTTTATTGGTTAACATAAGGGATCGAGATTTTAAAACTATTTTTAACTACGTGTATTGTTTAAAAATAATTATATTTCATGGTTTAATTATCAATACTATGTTCTAAATGGGCCGTTTCCGGCCCATAACCCATAAAAAATGGGCTTTCGGCCCAGCATCTCTTAAAAGAGAGTCCGTTAATATCACGTAACTTCAACGCCAGCTGCCAGCTGCCAGCTGGTAAGGAGAAAGTAGAGAGAGAGAGAGAGAGAGAGTTGGATTCTCGAATTGAGAAACTCTATAAATACAAACAAGTATATATCGATTCGATCAGAACCTGAGGTTTTATACAGACGGAGGGGCAACCAGAACCGTTCAATTTAGGGTTATCAGAAGATGCCGAAGAACAAGGGAAAGGGAGGCAAGAACAGGAAGAGAGGGAAGAACGAGGCCGACGACGAGAAGCGAGAGCTGGTGTTCAAAGAGGACGGCCAGGAGTACGCTCAGGTGCAGCGGATGCTCGGCAACGGCCGGTGCGAGGCGATGTGCATCGACGGCACGAAACGGCTCTGCCACATCCGCGGCAAGATGCACAAGAAGGTCTGGATCGCCGCTGGCGATATCATCCTCGTCGGACTCCGGGACTACCAGGACGACAAGGCCGACGTCATCCTCAAGTACATGCCGGACGAGGCCAGGCTGTTGAAGGCCTACGGCGAGTTGCCGGAGAACACCAGGCTCAACGAGGGAATCGCCGGTGGACTCGACGAGGAGGACGAGGGTGCTGGCGATGATTACATCGAGTTTGAGGACGAAGACATCGATAAAATCTAGGGTTAGGGAAGGTTTCTTAACTATCTCGCTTTTGGTTTAAATTCAGTATAAATATACAGATATGTCTATGAATTGTTTTAATCTATACAGATATATGCGTCTGGAGTTTATTCTACATGATGATTTCGATGCAATAATATTGCTCCACTGTTCAATTATTCGGCCTTTTGAATCACTTGTTGTTTCGGTTGCATGGCTTGTTGTTGCGATTTCAAACAAATTAACTTAGTGATTGATTTTTGTGAATATTGTGACCTGTAAATTGGTGCTCATTTTGTTTGATTATTAAATGTTACATGATGCTCAAACGGGAATTCGTTGTAGTGGTTGTCGTGTCAGATATGTGGCTTGGATTGCATATGTTCTAACTTTATTCTTTCACTTTGTTGAGTAGGTAATTATTTGGTGCTATTGCAGGAATGCTTCATTCCGATCATTAAAGGACATATATTTTACATGTTAGATAAAATACCAGAAAAAGGTAGATGATCTTATTAAGTTCACCAATAATTGTGAAATTTAGAGCACTAACTAAACTTGTTTCAAGAGTATTGCATAATTTCTCTACTTTGTTGTGGGTTTGATTTCATGCATGGTTTTTGCTAGGCAAGGTGAGAATCATTTACCCCATTTAACATAATGGCTTGGTTTTAGAGGAAGATGATATTTTGATTTTGTACTTGGAAGGTATGTCAAATCCCATGGATGATCTAATTGGAAAGAAGGGTTTATATAGGGACATGTTCCTGGAGATAGCTTTTGGCCGAGCAAATTTGAAAGAAGGTGGTGTATGGCATTGCTGAAATTAGTAGTTTATATATTGTAGCTTATATATTGTAGTTTGTAGCAGAAATTGTGAGTGTTTGGTAAAAAAATGTAGGTTGTAGTTGAAATAGAAGAAAAAATAATTTTAAGTTGTAAGAAAAGATGTAGGTGTTTGAAAAAATTTATAGTTTATAACTAAAATTAATAGCAGTAAGTTAAAAGTTACTAGTATAAGCTTTGCTAAATACCCTCGAAGGGTTTATATAGTGAGGCAAGGAATTGGGAATAGATATTTGCTAAAGTTCCGAGTAAAACCTCCCTAATGCTACATTGCATTGTATCCCTAACCTAACTTCAATCTTTCTATGGACAATTTGGTGGTGAAGGGTTTATATGGGGAAGCAAGGAATTGGGAATAGAGGTTTGCTCAAGTTTGGTGTAAAACTTTCATAATCCTACATCGCATAGTAGCCCTAGCCTGACTTGAATCTTCCTATCAACAATTTGGTGGGGAAGTTGTCTAGGCTTTTAAGTAGAATCTCAACAACCTAGGAGGAAAAGTAGAGGGAGGAGAGTGTGTATTACTCTGGTAGAAGGTTCTAATCTTAAAGATCTGGCTTTCTCAAATGGATGATAGCAGGATGAACAGTGGGACAACCACAGAACAATTTGGCGATAAGTCGAATGCAGGTGGTGTTGCTTGTCATCAAGAAGTATGAAGTTGGTTGAAGTTCACACATGTCTTGGTTGGAAAATCGTTGGTAGGGATTGATTAAGAGTGAATGATAATTTAGGCCCCAATTGATGAGAAAGTATCTACTGCATTATACTTTGTCAAATATTTCATTGGGATTATTTGGCAAAGTTTTTTGTTAGAGCTTTTAACTTATTGTTACTAATTTTAGCTATAAAATACAATTTATTCCAAACACTTGCAACTTCTGCTACAAACAACAATCACTTTTTCTTTTATTTCGGCGACAAACTATAATTTTTATCAAACACTCACAATTTTTATTACAAATTACAATTTATCCGTCAATATATATATATATATATATATATATATATATATATTAGTCTATCGGGTGGAGGTCACAGAGCTGGTGAAGAGGAAAGGGAGGATCAAAGTAAGAGCCATTGAGAATGGCAAATGTAAGAATCTTGTTTGCAGCCTCAGTGGAGTGAATTCCATCCCAGCTCACATAGTTGTGTGGGTTACTGCAAGCTGTTGCTGTGACAAAACTGCCATTGATGTCCTTAGTGTTTCCACAGTAAACCTTAGGGTCAAAATTGTAGGGTCCACCTCCATATCCACAACATGCTCTAGTACCATACTTCAACCCTGTTCCAATATAAGGGGAAAAAATGTGAGTAGCAACTAAAGTTATGGTTGGGATAGCTGTTCTTTGTATTTTTATTGTGGGGGGTTTTTTTTTAATAAACTTTTTTGATTTTTTGGTTTAGGTTTTTTACTTTTTTGCTTCTTCATGAAAAAATGACTTTATAAACATAGTCGTTTTGAATAAATTTGAAAAAAGTTTATTAAAGATGAAAAAAGCTTTATAAAAGCTTTAAAGTGGCATTTTTTCATCTTATTTGAATTTATTTTTTAATCAATTTTTTTATTTCTAATGATAAGAGAAATATAAAAAAGTATTATCGTTTGAATTAACACAAAAAATACTAAAGACCAACTAAACCATATAAAAAAGCTATCTCAATGGAGCATAAGACGTTCTATTTGTATAAAACTAATGAAATATACAATGGTGCCGTAAGTGTGACCCATATTTTACTAAATTTGAATATTCACTCTACACAGCACTTTCGGGGTAAACTTTTTGATTTATTTTCTGGGTTGATATACTTTTTCTTTTAAGAGTTGGGATCTTTATACCTGAATGACTAGAATTGCATCCACTTGTTCACTTAAACTTCTTTTTAAAAAAAAATACCTTCCTTTTTCTCTATCTTTGATCATACCTCTTTGTACTTAAAAGCTATTATCTCATTTGTTGGTGCTTTTAATATTTCTTTTTATTCTTGATTGTTATCAAAATTGATTTTAGACTCAAATTTGATAAATGCCTTTAAACATGAGTAGTTTGCTAGTAAAAACAGAATTAAGAGAAACATACTATGAAATAAAACCATAGTTAACACCATGGCTTTGTTTGGATAACTTTGGTTTTTTAGACCAGTTTGTTATTTTACAAAAAAAAATTTAAAAAAAGTTTTTTTTGTTTGGTTTCAATAGCATTTAGCTCATATTTTTTCGGCAATTTTTTAAAAGGTATCATTTGGCAAAGCAAGGAACTTTTTAGCCTTTTTCTTGTTTGTTTTAAATGATGATTTTGCTCTTTATTAATAGGCATTACAACTGATTAATTTAAGAAGGGCAATTTCACATTTTCATATTGGTATTGAAATCCATATAGAAAATGCTAAAAGGTAGGCCTTTTGGTTTTTGTTTTTGTCAATCCTACTTTTTTTTTTTCTTTATTTTTTTTTTTGGCCCAAAAACAAACGACTTTTAAGCCATTTATCAAACAAAACCAAACTTTGTAAGGAATGCTAATTCATACCATATCTAAAATCAGAAGTTGTGATAAGTTACCATAGGAATTGTCTTCTATCCAAGTGTTTTGAGCTGAGTTTTAGTTACGAGAATCAGTCTCTTCCTGTAAAAAATCATACAAGTCATCCAAGTGTTTTGAGCGATTTCTAGTCACAAGAATCAGTCTCTTCACGTATAAATTTTAAAATATTGTCTACCTACTTTCACTTTCATACAAGTTGTAACCCTTCTTCTTAATAGCTTTTCAATCCCATCAAAACCAACGATTATGCCGAGTTTACGGAGTGCTATTTTGTTCAATAGCTGACAAGGTATGTGAGCAATACTTATTTTTTTATTAGTTTAAGATCTGTAGCCCATTTTATAATTGTCAATGGAGCAGCTGGAGCCCAAGACTTAAATTAATAGAAATAAGATCTGTAGCCCATTTTGAGTTAATGTTTTGGTAGAATCTTACCATGAGATGTGGGGTGTTGGAAGAGTTCAAGCAGCACAGCATGAGAGTCCACATATATGAGATGAGCACCTGGAAGACCTTCTCTATTTAGCCTCAGTTCTGCCTTCAACATGTCGTTGTACTCCACCACTGCATTGTTGTAGGGAACCATGCACCCGAACGCGTCGAGGTCTGAGCTGCCATGAGGAAGCTCTGCCAGAAACGCCGGATAACAACCAACCGGAGCAAGATTGAACACAAAAAATGCTCGCCCGCCTAGCGTGTATAAATCCTTCAAATTTCGGAAACCATAATCGATATTTGTTTGTCGAATGTCGGTTAACATTAGGGTTTTGTTTTAAAACTAAAAATTAAGATTAAGACTTAAATGGTCCAAAGGCTCAATAAGATAGGCCTGGTTCTTGTTTTCGGCCTCTCCGTTTAGAATAATAGCTTATTGACTGATTAACTTTTTTAGCAAAGAAGAAAAAGAGGTAAATTTGAATAAGCCAACTCTGTTTGATATAAATTGCTTTTTAGGCTTTTAGCGGGTTGTTTGAATGTGCATTATTTGTGATAAAGTGGCCTATTTGCTTATGCTTCCAAATGAAGAATTTTCCTTTAATGGGTAAAAGTTCAACGAGCTAAGGCTTAAATTGGGACAGAGTAAAAATATTAACAAAACTTATGGCAATACAGTATTTAAGAAGCTTAGGGTTGAGACCCATAGGTGGTCCAACATGCCCAATTGGGATAACTTATTTTCTTGACTAAAAATATGAAAGAGTTCAAAAAAAGACAAAACAAGCTAAAATAAGTCAATAAACTAGATTTTATATTGTTTAGTTTTGCCTTTAATGAACTTTTTCATCTTTTACTTAATTTTTTAAAATTTTTTCAGTTCCGCTCATTGAGACAATTTAGAAAAATAAAAAATAGCCAAATGATATTAAAAAAAAAAACCAAAAAAGACAAAAAAAAAAAAATCACTTACCTTGATGGTTTCAACAATTTGGCCAACCACTTGTGGAAGATACTTTTTCACTCCTTCTATACCAAGAGATGCTAAGTTGGAAGTGAAATCATTCTGACCAATGTAGAATGTGTAAAGTGATTTTCCAAATATGTCTGGTGGTGGAAGATTGGTTGAGTTTCCTGAAATCAAGAATCAGGTCAAGTGCCTTACAAAAGTAATGTTTGTGAAAAAATATTTTTCAATTTTTAACTTAGAAATTTAAAAATAAAAAATAAAAAAATCTAAACAAATGTGTTAGTAAGTTTTTGCTTCTAGTTTCTGATTTTAAATTGGCACATAAAAATTCTATTGTTTGAAACTATACGTTTATAATGGTAACAAACATTTGCAATTCTTACTTAAAATTACAATAATATTTTTTCAACTATAATCTATAAATTCATAATTTCAGCTATACCAAATATATTTAGATGGAGAGAGAGAAGATAGGGGGAAAAGAAGAGAGAGAAAAAACTGAAAAATACTTCTTTTTTGGTTTGGTTATAATAGAAAGAAAATAGATAAAAATGTTTGGTTATGATGTAAAATATTTTACTTAAAAAATTATTTTAATTACTTTTTGTTAATCGAACAGTGAAGAATAGGTAAAATACTTTACCCAAAAATATTTTACGTTGAAATGAACGAGCTTTAATGTTAATTGGAAGTCATTTTATTTTTAAAATTTTTACCTTTAGAATGAAGCTCATCAACTTTAACCTTGAAGTGCTCCATTTGGTTGAGCTGAATGGCTAGAGAGAAAGGGCTGATCCCAGTGACAAACAAGGAAGTGTTAGGTAGAAGCACTGTAGATGCCAGTGTTGCAAAATTTGCCCCATGTCTATAATCAGATCCAATTGATTGCAAATATGGGCTCAAAAATGGCAACCCTAGAGCTTGAGCTGCAGAGAAAAAACAAAAACACAATGTTATTAATTTCCCATACCAAATTGTGTAAACCTAATTTTCAAGCATCAAGGTGATCTTTTCTCATTCTTCTTTTTTAGTTTTGGGGTTAGAATGTCTGGGTCAACTACGTGCGCTTGGATTAATTTTTTCTCTTGGATTAATCTTTTTTTTGGTTCGGTTAAAAATGGGTTATTCATGCCATGACTAAGGAATTTACGAGCAAAACTCGCAACCTAGTATTGAACCCAGGCTGACAATATAGAAAGCAAACCCACAAGTCAATTAAGACAACTTTTTAAATTTATATTTTTCTAATATATCAAGGGAGATAGAGTTGTTTGAACCTTGATTAAATGAACACTCCGATCAAATAAGCAGGTACATAAGATTATACTTTACTTAAAAGTTCAAATATTATCCAAATAAGATCGATTATTGTGCACGAGCTATTTATGACTTCAACTGATAAATGACTTTTCAATAACTAAGAATATCTCGATTATTGTTCATTAATTATTTGGTACTCGAGTTCACTTCTACCTTCTATCCAATAGAACACAAGCGTTAACAAAATCACTTATACCCAGTACCACTAAGAAAAAATGCCAATAGAAATACTTTAGGAAGTAAACATTTTTCTTCATATTATTCATAAACTCATGGGTCCAGTGCAAGAAATTGTGAAGAGTGCTTAGCCTTGGACTCACCAGACACCTCACAAGGAATTGTGGACCCTAGCTACTTTGGCCAGCTAGGTCTTTTTGTCTTTTTGTGACCAATGATGGGTTTTGATTTCCAAGTATGTTGTGTTGTGGGGGAAACAAACAAGCACTAACAAAATATCAAATCTTACCTTGTTAGGGTGATTCCATTTCCATCTTGATGTTTTTCTTTACATATTTATTTGTTTTATTTACTTTGTAAAATTAGGGCCTGATTGAAAGTTATGATTTTTTAGTTTTTTAACTAATAACGTTAAAAAATTAATATTACTCGTTTGATAAAAAATGCAAAAAAAATTAAAAAACTAAAAATTCAAATCAAAATAAAAAATTTTAAAATATTTTATTTAAATTTTTTTCACTTTTAAAATACAATAATACATCTTATTCAAAATTTATTTACTACCATTATTAATAATATATAATTATTAATAAAAAAATAAAATTATTTATTTTAAATAAAAAATAAAAAAATAACTTTTTATCCTAACAATCAACTTAAAAGAACCTAGGATAAAAATTAACGAGGAAATCCTAGAAATAATGCCATTTGAGTTCTCTCCTCACTCAAAATTGCTATCCCATCCTCCTCTTCGGAAAACTCTAGGATTACTATACGCTTAGAGTTAGGGCATGATTAGCAATAAGTTTAAAAATTATTTTTTTTTATTTTGTATTTTTAGTTAAAAAATTAGATTTGATTCAAGATAAATGGTTAGATAATTTACTTTTTAAACTAAGTTTTTAAAATTAGTTATTTGAGTAAAAAATTAATTTTTTTATTTTTTGTTTAAATTAAATAATTATTCACTTTTATATATTTACTATTAATAATTATATGTAATTAGTAGTAGTAGTAAATAAGTTATAAATAAAAAGTATTATTGCAATTTAAAAGTGATTGGAATTTAAATAGAATATTTTAAGAACTAGTATTTTGATTTAACTTTGAATAAAATATTTTTAGAGTTAGCATTTTATTTCACTTTTTGGCTTTTTAATTTTTTTTAAATTTTTTTCAAATTGATCGTATTGATTTTTTTTTTTATATTTTTAATCAAAAAATCAAAAAATTAAATCTGTATAGTATAAATCTATTGTG
>JAOTRH010323721.1:0-37402 GCA_034768845.1 Heliamphora exappendiculata
AAGAGAATTATGTAATAAATCACAAACTCCGGTCACAAGTTGTTCTTGAAGAGGTGAGGAATGAAAATATGGTACAACCGAAAAACATACCTAATGAACGGAATGAGATGCCATCTATCGTGAATACACAGTAGGAGTTTCGTCGTCGTGGGAGGGTTGTTCGTCAACCCGAGAGGTTCATGTTCTTAGGAGAGTCTTACGACAAGATTCCTGAAGGACATGATACCGAACCCAGAAACTATAATAAAGTACTGCATGAAAAGAATGCAAAATTATGGCAAAAAGCTATAGAATATGAGATAGAGTCCATGTACTCTAATCAGGTTTGGGAGCTTGTAAATCCATTAGATGATATAAAACCCATCGGATGCAAATGGATCTTCAAGAAAAAGAGAGGAGTGGACGGAAAGGTGGAAACCTTCAAAGATAGGCTTGTTGCGAATGGAATTATCAGAAAGAAGAGTTCGATTATGAGGAAACCTATTTTCCAGTGGCTATTCTTAAGTCCATTCGAATTCTCTTATCCATTGCTGCTTATCTCAATTACGAGATTTGACAAATGGACGTCAAGACGACATTTCTTAATGGAAGTCTTTACGAGAGCATCTATATGATGCAGCCAGACGGGTTCATAGCAAAAGGACAGGAGCACATGATGTGCAAGCTTAAAAAATCTATTTATGGGCTTAAGCAAGTATCAAAGTCTTAGAACACTCGATTTGACCAGGTGATTAAAAGCTTTGGCTTTGATCTGTATCCTATCGAGTATTGCGTGTACTGGAAGCGCGATGGGTATAAGGTAGCATTTCTAGTCATTTATGTTGATGACATTCTCTTTATCGAAAACGATGTGGGGTTGCTATCTTCAGTGAAGGTGTGATTATCGAGTCAATTTGACATGAAGGACTGCGAGAAGCGGGCCAAATCCTTGGGATCAAACTCATATGAGATCGATCACGTAGGATGTTGGGCTTATCCCAAGCCTATTATATTGACTGGATTATTGCTCGATTTGGCATGAAAAATTCTAAGAAGAGATTTATTCCTTTCAGACATGGGATTACTCTATCTAGGGATCAGTGTCCTAGGACACCTCAGGAGATAAAGAGAATGAGAGGAATTCTTTGTGCTTCAACAGTAGAAAGTCTCATGTATGCCATACTCTGCACTAGACCAGACATCTGTTATGCCGTAGGCATGGAAAGCAGATATCATTCTAATCTAGGGGAAGAGCATTGGACTGCGGTCAAGAATATACTCAAGTACTTGAAAAGGACTGGGGAGTATATGTTGGTGTACTAGGCTGATAGTCTTATACATCATGGGTATACTGACTCATAGTTTCAAGCAGATAGAGATTCTAAGAGGTCCACCTCGGGCTATGTGTTTACCTTGGGAGGTGGAGCCATTAGTTGGAGGAGCGTGAAGCAGTCTTGTATTGCTGACTCTACCATGGAGGCTGAATATGTTACAGCTTCGGATGTAGCTAAGGAAGCAGTTTGGCTTAGGAATTTCCTAAGTGACTTGGATGTGGTACCCTCGGTACAATCGCCTATGAACTCTATTGTGATAACAGTGAAGCGATGGCGAACTCGAAGGAACCAAGAGTCCATAAAAGGGGAAAGCACATTGAGAGGAAGTATCATTTTATCTGGGAGATCGTGCAGCGTGGAGACGTGGTAGTTTCTAAGATAGCATCTGCGGATAACCTAGCAGATCGTTTTACTAAGGCGTTGTCTCATAAAGTCTTTGATAACCATGTAAAATGGTTAGGTGTCAGGTGTGTTCTTGGATGGCTTTGAGTATAAGTGGGAGATTGTTGGGAATATATACTGAAAAGTAATTCTTTTTATGTATTTTATTCTGGATCCCTGGCATATTAATAATAAACAATTTGAGATGGTTTTGCATTTATGATTTCATAAATATATTTGTGAAGCATGAATGTATAGTCCGTATATTCTATCTAGTATTTGACTCGGTGCGTGCTGCACGAAAGATCGGGTCAAAGGTTCTGATAGATTATACAAATAGGCTCACAATCACAATAGACCCGGACATTCCATCAGTATGATTGTAGTACATCGTTATAGTAGTTAGTCTTGGCTAGGTCGAACGGATCGAATTCAGGTTTTGGGAATTTGATATTCGAGCTCGATGTGTTAGTACACTTGGAGTGTATTAAGCTGGATCAACGGGATGCTCGATTCTATACTGACTATATGAACTGATCCACACCCCATATTATCATGTATTGCACGAACTCTTAATCTCGAAATGATTGATTAATTATGTTTAGATGATGTACAGTACTTTGAGTCGTCAATGGTTGAGATTTTCTCCACGAGATCAACAATACCGTTGAGTTGGGTACTGGCATTATTTGTCCGATGATTGACAATCAGCTGACGAAAATCACGTCCGATTCAGGTTGAGGAGTTTCCCCACGTGTGCTTTGCTTATAGGTTTAATTATGCTAAACCTGTACAGTGGATCTTTGGATCCGGCATATCAAATGGTTAAGCGGTGCGGTTGTGAAGAGAATAGGATAATTAAATTGGGTTGTCAGTAACCTAATTTATTTATCGGGAATCCATATCTTAAACGTGGAGAGAATTCAGTGAATTTGATAATTGAAAACTTAAGACATAATTTGAGTTAGGCCGGGAGTTCAGTCAGGACCTTTAGTGGAATAAGTTCTGGTTCATACGGGAAATAATTTAGCTCGGGAACAGAGTTAGGGGTATTCGATTTTCTCGTATGGTTAGCTCGAGTCCTATAGTTCCTTGTGATCTCTAACGTAGCCAATGATATGCACGGATATTTTTCTTGTTAGTTTTGGTAATTATTTAATTTAATTAGAATGCCGATTTTGTCGCGAGAGACATTCAAGAATTAAATTAAATGTTGAAGGGCAGTTTCGATTTTTGGCACACCTAGGGATTACTCCGTAGGTGGCCGGCTCTAATATGGGGATGAGATTTTATTTTTATGATGGATATATATCTCTTGCTATTTTTGAGGTAGGAAGATATAGATGCCATACATATCTTAAGTGATATATATGAGATATATCATTAAGAGGCAAAAAGACTTAACCCTAATCCCCTCTCCTAGCCGCCGCCCCCTTATCTCTTTTGGAAATTAATTTTGCCTTTCTAGAGATAAGTTTGTGAGAAGAAACCGAAAGGAGGAAGAACTCTTCGATTAGAATCGGTGCCCACACACTGTGATTGTCGTAGTAGTGCGTCTGGGACATATGTGGGAAGATTGCAAGGTTATCTTCAACGTATTCGGGATTTCATAAAACTTTTCAACAAGTTTCATAAATGTATTATACTATTAAGATTAAAATAGTTATCAGTTTTCATGAAAAACGCATATGTCATTTTTTACGGTCACGGCGTTGGTTTAAAATTTTTTCTGCTCCAACAATCAGATCTGCGTCGGCCCGATCCTCCACTCCGCTCCATACATCCCAGTGGACCTACAGCCATTCAAGGTATAGTACAGTGCAATAAATAGTAAATAGTATTCAGTATGTAGTACAGTAATCAGTAAGCAGCACAGGGCAGTAATCAGTGTACAGTGTAGTGAACAGCCGTGAACAGGATGCAATACGGTAAACACAGTAAAATGACACCTGGACGGGGGTCATCCGGTCCAGTGAGACTCGAAAATGGTCTATGTCCTTCCCTCCAGCCTTCTTCCCCTTTAGCCCACGGGACCACCGGGCTGCTCGGAGAATAACCAAAGGGTCTGCTGCGGAGTTCGCCGGGACATGAAGCCCGAGGAACTCGTAAGTCCACAGCTGCAACGAAGAAGGCGTCAATCAGTAAATAATGGATAACAAGAGAATGGAAATGAATGGAAAAATACATAAACTAAATCATATCTCCAAGACCCTCCGGTATGCCCCTATGCTAAGCTCCTGAGGAAACTGGGTCAGTGTCCGCATGAATCCGTAGAGGGTGGCTAGAGAAACTCCTCCCCAATCAAATGAAGCAACCCGATCCAAACGAGCAAGGGCGCCAAGGTAATGCAAATGAATGGTATTCTCCTTGTTCGAAAATAAGGAGGTACCAAACATATACATCAAAAAGCCCCGGGCGACCCACTCGAAGTGGCGGGGCTCGAAGCAGTGGAAGTGGCGGAAGCGCTCGAAGAACCAGGTGTATCGAACCCGATCTCTGTCTATCTGTGTAGGGATGGCTCCGAGAAATTACAGCAGCGCATCAGCAGACCAAGATATGGATGGATCAAACGGAATGGGCGCTCCTCCAACTCGTATACCAATAATTAGCACGAAGTTGAGAGGCGTCAGAGTGGCCTCAAAGGTGGTGAAATGGAAAGTGTTTGTGATATCCCACCACCGCTCAACCAGAGCCGTCAGCCAGACCTGGTCATTGCTCGTTCTACCCAGCAGGGGTATGAATCGAGTAAAGCCGGAGACATCAACAATGGCCCGGCTAGGAGCAGGGAGTGCATCATACCACTCCAACACCTCCCCGGAGGCAGAACCTCTGAGTCCTCTAACATAGTGGTCAACCTGAAAAGAAGAAAACAAGCAGCAGATATATAAAAAATAGATCAGACAAGCAAAGTGCAGAAAATGTCTAAAAGCAAACCCTAGGTTCATGTGTATGTGACGAACCTCTGGTCCTTTCAAGCCCTTATAAATTAGGCGAATCCTCCTAACACCAGGTTCGTGTGTATATGACAACCCTTCGATTCTTTTAAAAGTCCTAGAAAAGACTAGGCACCTTAACCCTAGATTCGTATGTATGTGACGACCCTTCGGTTCTTTTATAAGTCATAGAAAAAGACTAGGCACCCTAACCCTAGGTTCGTGTGTATGAGATGATCCTCCGGTTCTTTCAAGCCTTGATAAATCAAGCAAATCGTCATACCCTAGGATCGTGTGTATGTGACGACCCTTCGGTTCTTTCAGAAGTTCTAAGAAAAGACTAGGCACCCTAACCCTAGGTTCGTGTGTAAGTGACGACATTTCGGTTCTTTCAAACCCTAATAAATCAGGCAAATCGTCATAACCCTAGGTTCGTGTGTATGTGGCGACCATTCGGTTCCTTCAAAAGCTCTAGAAAAAGACTAGACACCCTAACCCTAGGTTCGTGTGTATGTGACAACCCTTCGGTTCTTTCAAGCCTTGATAAATCAGGCAAATCCACATATCCTAGGTTCGTATGTATGTGACGATCATTCGATTCTTTCAAAAGTCCTAGAAAAAGACAAAGCACCATAACCCTAGGTTTGTGTGTATGTGACGACCCTTCGATTCTCTCAAGCTTTGACAAATCAGGCAAATTCCCTAAACTCTAGGTTCTTATGTATATGACGACCCTCCGGTTCTTTCAAACCCTAGAAAAAGATTAGGAACCCTAAGCCTTGGTACGCCAGGCAGATCTCTATTTTTTGTGTTAAAATAAAAATAAGATAAAAAAATATGTAAGAAAAAAAACAAAAAAAAGAATAAAAAAAAGAGAGAAGAAAGCAAAGAAAATCTCCCCCTTTAATGTTGGTATTTTTCTCATTTTGTCCAAATTTTTAGAATTTTCTTAAAATTTTTAAGAATTATCTCAAAATTGTTTCCCAATTACTATAATTTTTTAAATTTTTTCTCAAAATTTCGAGAATTTTTTAAAATTTTTTAGGATTTTCTAAGATTTTTCTTGAATTCTTCTAAAATTTTTTCCAAAGTTTCAACAATTTTCCTTGATTTTCTAAAAATTTTCAAATTTTTCTACAATTCTCTACAATTGCTCCAAAAAGGGGGGTGTCTTCTAAAAGATTTTTCGAAATTTTCTAGACTTTTTTCTCTAAAAAAAAAATTTTCTAACATTTTCTTAAAACTTCTTCAAAAATTTTAGAATTTTCTAAGATTTTTTCAATTTGTTTCTAAAAATTTTCTAATATTTTTCTAAAACTTCTTCAAATTTTCTAGAATTTTCTAAAAAAATTTCAATTTGTTTCTAAATTTTTTTTAACATTTTTCTAAAATTTCTTGAAAATTTTTAGAATTTTCTAAAAAAACATTTTAGTTTGTTTCAAAAATAAAAAATTTCTAGGATTTTTTAAAATTTCTTCAAAATTTTCTAAAATTTTTCAAAAAAACGTTTTCTAAATTTTTTTCCAAATTTTCTTGAAGTTTTCTAAAATTTTCCTAGGATTTTCTAAAAGAATCTTAAAATTTTTCAAAAATTTTCCAAATTTTCCTAAATTTTCTAAAGTTTTTTTTTTAAATAAAAAAGTTCTTCTTCAAAATTTTCTAGGATTTTTTAAATATTTTCCTAAAAAAAAATTTTAGAATTTTCTAAAATTTTCTTCCCTAAATTTTTGTATAACTTTTGGAAAATGGTCTAAAAAGTTTTGACAAAATTACTTTTTGATAAAAAATTACCCCTTTAGTTGTTATATCCCAAAAATAAAAATAAAATTTTTTCTTTAATTTTTATGTTTTTCACTAAAATAATTATCTCTTTTATTGTTTGTTCAAAATCTTAGTGTCTCTACTGTTTTAATCTCCATTGCAAAGGTCCCTAAACTAAGATATCATCATCACACCATCATCATCATTCATCATCACATTAAAACACATTATCATATCATCTGGGAGATCCTAGGCATGCGTCTACGTTTCACATATCTTGAAAAACGTGCCTTGAATTTGAAATAATAGAGATAGGTAACCTACCGAAGGTCGTTGACGAGAGATGTGGTGGTCGGGCTCTCGCAAAAGAACGTCAGCAGCAACCGCGTCAGCAGGAGGCTCGTAGCGTCTCATTCCGCGGTATACTATGCGATGAGGGACCGGATCGTAAGTATGTGGACCAAAAGGTGCTGGATCACCCTCTCCAGCATCCGGATCCAGAAAGTCTGCTACTGCAACCTCGGCGGCAGCGTCTGCAACTGCCTGTGCCTAAGCAGCTGCCTGGCGAGAGGCACGCTCTGCCTCAAGCAAAAGAGCATCCATCGCAGCGCTAGGCTGCGAAGCAGTGATCCCACCGGCAGGCTGACTGGTGGTCGTATTCCTAAGAGTCCCCATGGAGGAACTCTCAGCAGCAGCAGGACTCCGTCGTGCCCCTAAGTTGTCGTCTCCCTGGCCCTTGCCCTCCATGAAGAGGAATGGGATCACAAATAGAAGAGTAAATATTGTGTGATAGCAACAAGGAGCAAAAAGAAAGCAAGAGAGAGTTTGGAGGCAAGAAAGAGCGAGAGGGAGTTTGAGAGCGCAGGAAGACTAGAGAGAGAGTGAGAAAGTGAAAAATGAACTCACCCCGCGCGCCTCAAAGGCCCTTATCCATGTTTGGAGTTGGCGGCTGCCACCTTCTATTATAGCGACCGCCAAGATAGTAAGAGGACACATGGAGACCGCCATGTTGTAAGGGTTTGAAGTGGGCGGCCGCCATGTCAGAGGAATTTCACCTTGGCGACCGCCAAGATGTCAAATGTCACGTCACTTCCGTCATGGCGACCGCCATGTCAGTACATCATAATGACGTTTTGGGGTTCCCAATGGGCTGTTTGGGGGTTTTGTTATTTTGTTATGTTCTTTTAGCATTTGGTGGTTTTGTTTCATGTGATTTATTTTTGTTGGTTAAAAAAAATTTTAAATAATAAAAAATATATATAATAAAATATATATATATCTATAAAATAAATAAATAAATAATAAAAAAAATTCTTGGGTGTTTATTTCTCTAAGCTCTTTATTTTGTGTATTCTTTCAAAATAAAAATCTTGGGTGTTTTCCAGAATTTTTGTATAGTTTTTCCCTCCGATAAATTTAATTTTAAACTGTAACTAGATTTTTAATTATTTTTATCTCACGTCTTGTCCCGAATTTTTAAGTCTTAACTCGATCTATTAATTCGCGACTTTTCCTCCGATAAATTTAATTTTAAGCCGCAACTAGATTTTTAATTATTTTTATCTCACATCTTGTCCCGACCTATTAATTCGCGGCTTTCCCTCCGATAAATTTAATTTAAAGCCGTAACTAAGTTTTTAATTATTTTTATTTCACGTCTTGTCCCGAATTTTTAGATCTTAACTTGACCTATTAATTTGCGGCTTTCCCTCCAATAAATTTAATTTTAAACCGTAACTAAGCTTCTAATTATTTTTAGCTTACGTCTTGTTCTGAGTTTTCAGATCTTAACTTGACCTATTAATTCATGATTTTTCTTCTGATAAATTTAACTTTAAGTCATAAAATTGGTTTTTAGTTATTTTTATTCCGTTTTCATCCCAAAATTGTGAAGTGTTAACTCGACCGATCGATTGATCTCCCGGTTAAGATAATTTCTTTGATCTTAACTCGATCCTTTTAATTATTTTATCTCTAGCGGAATTCTTAGATCCTAATTCGATCTTTGACTTGTTTGCACTCCCTTTTGATCTTAACTCAATCTTTAGGATTTGTTCGATTATACCAGCATCTGCATCATGTTAACACCTATATCATGTTACATTTTGCATCATATTTCTTATCTTGCATCTTTGAATTTTGCCCTAGGAACTACGTTTTGGTCTGATCCCTAGCAAAAGAGGTACGTAGGCAGCTCGATAGAAGTTCGAGTACGACCAACATCATACGTATGCCTGTGTGTTTGTGGCCTAAGATTGATGATTCAGTCAAATAGCTGTTGTCTCTGAATCTTTGATATAACTCGTATCACGCGTTGCTATACGAGTCGTATCAAAGAGGGGCAGCTGTAGACACCCCAATTTGATCCCACCCAATCTTAGGTGGATCTGATGATGAAAATAGGTGGAACAAGTGTTTCAGTTCGATTCTCGAAAAATAATCCAAGCTTACAATTTGAACCTTAACCATAAAAAACCTTCAAAATCAATAACTTGTCGTCCAAGCAATTCCCAAATATGGCGACCGGCAACTCCATTATGACGACCGCCAATAGAACCTTGTGGAACCTTTTCCAACATGGGGACTACCAACTCCAACATGGCGACCGCCAACTCACGTTGTGGCGGCCGCCAACTCCAAATGGCATGACGTGTCTAAAAACGTGTCAACATCTCATTGGTTGAAGGGCTCTATAAATACCGTACCTCTGATACATTTTTAAGGAACGAAAATTATAGAGAGGTTTAGTGAGAGAAATTCTGCCAAAATGTCAAGAAATTTCGAGCCTCAACACCAAAGCCCTACCGAAATGTCGTAAGCCGAGTCTCTGAAGTCCTACAACCCTAGTTGGGATCACCACCCGATGATTGGAGCATTGGAGCACATTTTCCCAATTTGAGAATTCCGTAACAATCTAGATATTCCGCTTGGATCCCCGATCCTTCTAGCTCCATATTCTCTCTTTTTGAGCGATTGGGTTAATATTCATTTATTTCTTTCAACTACATTCTTGCATTACTTATTAGTTGCCATATTTATGTTTAAATTAAATGTTTAGCTTACTTATTTATTTGCTTATTTATATTAAAGTTTAACTAAAATTATTAAATAGTGCTAATATTTCTCGCGATTGCAATTAAAATGTTATTAATCGTTATATTCTAAGTATTTACATAAAAATTGTTGTAATAATCAATATTACACCTATTTAATTTAAATACTCCATTTCTTTTCTTTTCTTTCTTTTAATCTTAATTTAATATTCTAGTTTTCATTTTTATTTTCATTTTCTTTTCTTTTAGTTAAGTCTCTTTTCTTTTAATAGCATTCCATTTCATTTTCTTTTCTTATCTTCAATATTAATGTTTATTTTTTTTTCTTTTAGCTTATTGTAATTTTCTTTTAATATATTATTTATTTCTTTTTCCTTCATTTTCTTACAATATTAGGTTAATGTTCTTTTATTAGCGTTGTTTTAATATTCAAGCTTTCATTTTTTATTCTCCTTTTCTTTTAAATAATAGTATAGTTTATTATTAACTTTAATCTCTTTATAAAATTTCATTTAACATTTTTTTAGTATTTTTTTTTCTTACAAAACTCTATTTTTTTTCTTTTTCTATGATTATATTTTCTTTTCATAGCACCTACTTTATTTTTATCTTTTATTTTAAGACTCAAAAATCACAAAAAGACTTTCAAATTATTTCCCCCTTTTAATAAGATTAAAACTCTTTCATTCATTTCATTTCATTTCCTTTTCTTTTATTCCCTTTTAAAATATAAAATGTGAATAGTTAGATTTTCTTATTAATAGCATTTTCTAATCTTTTTATATTTTTCTTTTGTTAAACCCCTTTTCTTTTCTTTTGAAATCTTAAATTCTATTTTGTTACAAAATATTTCTTTTTTTCTTTGTTAATAGGTTTTCTTTTAATGTAGAAATTTTTTATGCATTTCTCATTTCTACCTAATTTGCTTTGATAACATATATGTTTTGATTATTTTTTTGAAAATCACGCCTAGAATAGATTAGTATATTTTTGTTTGCAATCTATGTTTTGATAATTTTAGCAATTTTAGCATATTTTTTTATTCTTTTAACCAAATCATGCTAGTTTAGATTGTTTAAATAATATTACATGTGGGTATGTGTACCATGTATCCTTTAGTTAGAAATTACATACCATATGATTTAGGATTTTACCATTTTATTTATTTTGATTTGGAGTGCTATGTACATATATTATGTATTTTTCATAGTTGATTTTAGATGTTCTCTCTTTGCCTCAAATTTTTTTATTTGCATACATTTAAAAAATTTTATTAAAGAACTAATGATGATTAGTAGAGACCAACCTTACGGTTGGGCAAACGGAGTGCCTAACACCTTCCCCGATTCGTACCTTAGCCCTCGATCCCTTTTCCTTTTGTTAACATTTTAAAGATCAGTAGCCAATTTTGTTTTTCTTAGTTTTTCACAAAAATTAAGTGGCAACTCTATTTTTAATATAAAAAAAATTTCAAAATTTGATTTTCAAGGTGTTAAAAGATTTTTCTAAACATTTTTTGAATTCTTTATTTTTGAACATTTTTTAAAATGACCCATAAATTCCAACGCCACAGTAAGACGACTAAGAGATCATTTTCGGCCAAAGGCTATAGAATTAAAGAACCGTTGTAGCTGATTCATTCTGATGTGTGTGGTCTTATGACAATTCGGTTAGAGGTGGCTTTGAGTACTTCGTCAGTTTCAGTGATGACTACTCAAGGTATGAATACATTTATCTGATGCACCGTAAGTTTGAATGCTTTAAAAAATTCAAAGAATATAATGCGAAGACAGAGAAACATCTAGGTAAAAGTATCAAACCACTACGATCCGACCGTGGTGGGGAATCTCTTTGGAGAGTTTAGAGACTACTTGTCATCAGAGGAGATTATATCCTAGTTGACTGCACCTGGCACTCCACAGCAGAATGGTATAGCAGAAAGAAGGAATAGGACTCTTGTGAAGATGGCTAAGGTCCATGATGAGTTATTCAGATTTACCTGATTCGTTTTGGAGACTCACTATAGTGACAGCAGGTTATATTCTGAACTTGGTATCTTTTAAATCAATACCTTCTACTCCCACAAAATTGTGGACTAGGCATAAGCCTAGTTTGAAACACATTCAAATTTGGGGGTATCCAGCACTTGTGTTGAAAGGAAACGTAGGTAAGTTGAAACCGAGAACAGAAGTCTATTTCTTTGTGGGGTATCTCAAGGGAACGAATGGTTGTCTATTTTATAATTCTAAGGATTAGAAGGTTATTGTTGGCACCAATGCTCGATTTTTAGAAGAGGATTATATTATGAATCGTAGGCCCCAAAGCAACATTATTTTGGAAGAACTAAGAGAAAATACCAGTAGAATAGAAGAATAAGTCATTGATATTCCATTACCTCGTCGTAGTGGGAGGATTATCGAGACAGATGTAAATCAAGAACAGGGTGCTAATGTACAGAGTTCAGATTCTGCACAACGTGTTACTGCTAGTATACAGACACAGGTAGTGCTTCGTCGTAGTGGAAGGATTGTTCATCAACCTAATCAATATATGTTCTTGGAAGAGTCTTTTAATAGAATCCCGACAAAACTAGATACTGAACCCTCTAACTACAATGAAGCACTTCAAGACAAAGATGAAGATCTTTGGCAAAGAGTTATAAATTTGAAGATGAAATCTATGTGTTCCAATCAGGTCAGAGAACTTATAGAACCACCCAAATGAGTAAAACCCATTGAATGCAAGTGGATCTACAAGAAGAAGAAAGGAGCAGACGGGAAGCTTGAAACCTTCGAAACTAGGCCTGTTACTAAAGGATTCACTGAAAAAGAAAGGATCGATTTTGAGAAAACGTTTTTGCCGGTAGCCATGCTTAAGTCTATTCGGATTCCCTTATCCATTACCGCACATTTCGATTATAAAATCTGAAAAATGGATGTCAATACAACTTTCCTTAATAGAAGTCTTAACAAGTGTATCTATATGATACAATTGGACAAATTCATTGCGATTCATTGCAAATGGCCAGGAACACAAGTTGTGTAAACTTAAGAGATCTATTTATGGACTTAAGCATGCATCGAGATCTTAGAACACTCGATTTGACTAAGCCATTAAGTCTTATAATTTTAATCAAAGTCTGGATGAGTCTTGTGTGTACAAGAATCGTGACGAAAGCGTGACAGAAGTGTGGTGATCTTCTTAGTATTTTATGTAGACGATATCTTGCTCATTAGAAACAATGTGAGAGTATTATCTACGGTTAAAGAATGGTTATCTGGGCAGTTCGATATGAAGGACTTATGGACCCTGACCAGTTTTCTTTTTTTGGTATTTTTGGACGCACATTATGTGTTTTCGTTACAGCATATTTTACTATTTTTGATGCATGATCGGGCTTAGATATGCATGCGGGATAGGTTCCCGGGGCTGTGGGCCGTTGTGGCGCGATTCTAAAAAAATTTAAAAAATATATATTTCGGAGGCCTATAAATATCTAGAGTTAGATATTTTCAAAAAGATATTTTTTAAAACTTCTCTACTAAGTTTTTAATTTTCTCTCTGCCTTTTCTCTAAGTTCTCGGGGGCCCATGGCTCGATTTCCAGCGATCTAACAGCGGATCTTTGCTTTTGGCACGGTGGGCTACGCAACCATCCGGTCATATTTTAATTCTGGCGAAACTCAGTTTTGCACGTGGTTCAAGACATTGAGTTTTAAACTCACTGAGGTAGGATTCTAGACCCTACTGCCGTATAAGGGTGCTATGGGTAAACATGTGTGTTTTTAACGGATAGATTGCTGTAGATTTATGTTTGTTTGAAAGTTAGGTTTTTAGATTTAAAACCTCATTTTTGAAAATTTTTGTAGATGGAATCGGGTGTTGGGGGTTTTTTTTGGGGTCTCGGTGTTAGGTCTAGATGTGTGGGTGTTTACGAATGTTGGTTTGGAGTTTAGATGCTTCGAATCGGGGTTTGGATGTAGAAACTCGTAGCTCAAAAATGATTTTCGCCGTGGTTCGATTGATTGAACCATGGGGCTTGGTCGACTGAAGTTTGGATCTTGGGTTCGTTTGACTGGACCGAGGGGTTCGGTTGACTGAACCGTGTGTTTTTTGCTTTTTGTGGTTTTCTAGTAGGGTGCTCGGTCGACTGGAGGTGGGGCTCGGTCGACTGAACTTGTGGGCTGTTGGTTTGTGATTTTGGATTGATTCCTTGGTTTTCGATTAGTGTCCTATGGTATTCAATTGATTAATTTATGGGAATTACTTGATTTAAATACATGTTAATTCCTTTTAGGGTTCAGTTGGTTGTGTGATGATTTCGGGGGTCGTCTCGTGGCCTCGGGTGTGCGTTTGAGTGTCGCCCTCGTGAGTGATGTGCTTGGTAGATGTAGCTTGTTGATGCACGATTTGGTGTGTGGGTTGATGTTGGGTTTGTGTTGGCGCGGATGAGCATCGTGGGCCTATGAAGGTCGTGTTGGGAATGTTTGGGCCAGTGGTGGTCGTGTGGGTTGTCGCCGTGAGTGGATGTCAATTTTGACGGGTGGTGCCGTGATGTGGTTTCATATGATTATGTGCATATTTATAACTATTTATTTATGTACAAAATATGTGTAAGTGAATTGCAAAAGGTGATATCGTTATGTGTAACGTGGTTTATGATTTAAAACCTAGAGTTTTATATGCATGTGACGTGGTTCGTAGAACGTCGTGTTGATACATGATTATATGCTTTAAATCATAGTTTAGGTTTGTATATGTGTATAAAATGGATTAGATGAATCTGTGATCCAGTAGATGTAAATCCTAGTTGATGATGCACGTGTGCATGTGTGGATGTATGAGGTAGGCTGCGAAAGCCGACGTATGATGTAGGCTGCAAAAGCTGGTGCACGAGGTAGGCTGCAAAAGCTGACGTATTTGGGATTCCAGTCCTTCAGTGAAAGTTTGAGAAGATGCATTAGTTGGGACTGCGGTCCTACGGTGAAAGTTCGTGAAGATATGTGTTGCATGGGTTGCCTGCGTGGTGTGCGATATCTGACAGATTGAAACGAGATCCTGATGAAGCACGGGTGCGTGTGTGTGTGCAATATCTAAAGGCTGAAATGAGGTCCTGAAGAGGTACGTGTTCATGAATTGCATGTATTGCATTTTGGGACGGATATACCAATTTTCTTAAAAATTATATTATCGGCCTACGGGAGTCGAAATACTGTATTAACGACCTGCGAAAGTCGTAATACTTGAATCATTTTCAGGGCTCTAATGAGTCGACAAATGGTTTTTATCCTCGTTTTCCCTTGCATGTGAAAATGGTTTTCTGGCTCTGGTGAGTCGTGATCTAAAACTATTTTCAAACTGTTTTAATGACTTGAAAGAGAGTCGAAAACTGCACTTCGTTTATTAAGCATGTTTAGCTTATACTGCATGTGTTGTTTAGAATCTGCTGAGTATTGGCTCATGGTGTGGGATTTATTTTTCTTCAGGTACCGGTCACGCTAGTTGATCTGGAGGTGCTGAAGAGGTGGAAGAGCTGTAATCTTCTTTTTTGCTAGTTTTGTTACATATATGTTATAACATGTTTTACGAGCGTTGGTGCCATGTAATGTTGCCGTTTGGCGTTTATATGCACTGCGTGTATGATTTATTTTGAGAGTATATTCTCGGATTGGGTGTATGTTTGGTTGTTTCTGGGTGTTTCACGTGGCCCGGAGTTTGGGGCGTGATAACTTGGTATCAGAGTTCTCGGTTCGAATACCTATGAGCCGTGGAAAGAGGGTGCATCACCGTGTGAGGTTGATTACATGTGTTTACACGCTTTGATAACATGATAGTGTCAGCATATTAGATATGTGGACAATGTGTATATGTGAGCATAGGGGTTGAATCTTAGGAGTGATAGTCCTCCCTTTGGGCGTCTGGGTTAACAAACTTGGGAGCTAAGTTAAAAACGCGTTTAGCTGACGTGATTTCTAGCTGGGAGTCTGAGTAGGTTATCCAGATTGACTAGTCATTCTTGTTGGTTCTCCTCGGTATATGTGGAGTTATTTAGCATGAACCTATGTGGCTATATGTTAGCATGCTAAGTGTTTAGCGTTTAAGTTCATGCAATGCCTTACGTCTTATGTATTGTTTTGCTTTCATATAGACGCGATGTCGACGAGGAGAGGGTGAGGCCGTGGTCGAGACCGTGGCTGTGCTAGCCAAGGGGATGTTCCTATCCTTGATGTTGGGGATGCTAATGCTCCCCGGGGACCGATGGACGCGACAGAGTTGTTGCATGTGCTGGTTGGTTCTATCCAGCAACTGGTTGCTAGAGGTGAGCCTATTAGGGAGAGGGTACCTGAGGCGAGGGCTACAATTGCGATGCGGGAGTTCAGGCGCATGGATCCACCCACCTTTGTAGGAGATCCCGATCCTCTTCTGGAGACAGAGTGGTTGGAGTTGACGACTCGGATCCTAGACACATTACAGATTGTGGAGGATGAGTTGCGAGTTTCTTTTGCCACCTTTCAGCTGAGAGGTGATGCTCATCAGTGGTGGAGGTATGCCAGAGCTACAGTGGAGGCCACATGGGCAGCTTTTACACGAGTTTTCCTCGATATATATTTCTCAGCTTCGAGGAGGGACTTATGCAGGGAGGAGTTCTATTCTCTTACCCAGGGGGCCATGGATATCATGCAGTATGAGAACAGGTTTACGAGCTTGTCTTTGTTTGCACCGGAGGTGGAGTGCACAGATGACTTGCTTTCGATGAGGTTTGAGCGGGGCTTAAGGCCGGTAATCAAGGAGCGAGTGGCTGTGATGGGATATCGTGTGTTCAGACAGCTGGTGGAGGCGGTAGTGAGGGTTGAGAATTCTTTGGCTGAGACTCGAGCTTTGAGAGAGGCTAGGACATCATAGGGTGGAGTGGAGGTACAGACAGCTGGACGCTCCAGTAAGAGGCAGAAGTCCTCTGGTCCTAGCTTTTATCCATCTGGACCACAGTAGTTTTCAGCACCATCACCATCTGTGGCTTCGTCTGGGAGGCCAGAGCAGCGGGAGTTGACCTGGTATTGATGCATACAGCCGGGGCATCGTGCTGCAGATTGTTTACAGCTGAGACCATTCCAGAGTTTGGTTCTAGTGCAGTCGCAGAGGAGGGACCCATTAGTCTGCTATGGATGTGGACAGCCCGGACATATTCGTAGGAATTATCCCTAGGGAGGCAATGCGTCGAGTAGGGAGGATACACCAGTGGGCTCTTATGTGCAAGGTCGATAGCAGCCTTCCGTAGTACAGACTTCCCGGATGGCAGGTGGGAGCACATTAGTTTAGTTCGTGTGGGAGCCAACAGCGCCGAGTTATGGTGGGCAGGACAGAGTGGGGTTGCCTCGAGTGTATTCTCTTGCAGCCTGCGATTCTTCGAGGGCACCGGTCGTGCCGAAGAATGCTAATATGCCTTCAGCGAGCAGAGGTACTTTATGAGTCTATAGGCTTTGGGCCAGTTTTCATCATTGCATCTGTTTGGGGTTGGCTATGGATCCCGTGGATGGTGTGCTGTGTTGAGGCAGCGGTGGGTGATGATGTGAGGTTGGGAGTATTGTAGATCCCGTGTCTGTGAGATAGTTGGCCATTATCTAGGATGCCTGACCTTGTTTGACTATATCGTAGGAATGGTTTGGCTGACCATCTCGTGTGTCTGTGTTGATTGCGATCGACGGTTGGTTGTTTTAACCTTAAGTTGAATTTCGGGGGCGAAATTCCTTTAAGAGGGGTAGAGTTGTGAAACCCTGACCCGTTTTCTTTTTTTGGCATTTTTGGATGCGCGTTATGTATTTTTGTTGCAGCATGTTTTACTGCTTTTGATGCATGATCGGGCTTAGATATGCATGCGGGGTAGGTTCTCGGGACTGTGGGCCGTTGTGGCGCGATTCTCGAAAAATTTCAAAAAAAGATATTTTGGAAGCCTATAAATATCTGGAGTTAGATACTTTCAAAAAGATATTTTTTAAAATTTCTCTACTAAGTTTCTAATTTTCTCTCTGCCTTTTCTCTAAGTTCTCGGGGGCCCGGGGTTTGGTTTCCAGCGATCCAACGGTGGATCCTTACTTTTGGCACGGTGGGCTACGCAACCATCCGGTCATATTTCAATTCTGGCGAAGCTCAGTTTTACACGTGGTTCGAAGCATCGAGTTTTGAACTCATTGAGGTAGGATTCTAGACCCTACTGCTATATAAGGGTGCTATAGGTAAACATGTGTGTTTTTAATGGGTAGATTGCTGTAGATCTACGTTTGTTTTAAAGTTAAGTTTTTAGATTTAAAACCTCATTTTCATCAATTTTTATGGATGGAATCGGGTGTCGGGGGTTTCTTTTGGGGTCTCAGTGTTAGGCCTAGGCGTGTGGGTGTTTACAGATGTTGGTTTGGAGTTCAGAGGCTTCGAATCGGGATTTGGATGTAGAAACCTGTAGCTCGAAAATGGTTTCCGCCGTAGTTCGGTCGACTGAACCATAGGGCTCGGTCGACTGGACCGAGGGGTTCGATCGACTGAACCGTGTATTTTAGCATTTTGTGATTTTCCAATAGGGTGTTCGGTCGACTGAACCTATGGGCAGTTGGTTTGTGATTTTGTGTTGATTCCTTGGTTTCTAATTATTGTCCTATGGTATTCAGTTGATTAATTTATGAGAATTACTTGATTTAAATACACGTGGATTCCTTTTGGGGTTCGATTGGTTGTGTGATGGTTTTGGGGGTCGTCTCGTGGCCTCAGGTGTGCGTTTGAGTGTCGCCCTCGTGGGTGATGTGCATGGTAGATGCGGCTTGTTGATGCACGGTTAGGTGCGTGGGTTGATGTTGGGTTTGTGTTGGCGCGGGTGAGCATCGTGGGCGTATGAAGGTCGTGTTGGGAATGTTTGGGCTAGTGGTGGTCGTGTGGGTTGTCCCCGTGAGTGGATGTCGGTTTTGACGGGTGGTGCCGTGATGTGGTTTCGTGTGGTTTTGTGCATATTTATAACTGTTTATTTATGTACGAAATATGTGTAAGTGAATTGCAAAAGGTGATATCGTTATGTGTAACGTGGTTTATGCTTTAAAACTTAGAGTTTTATATGCATGTGACGTGGTTCGTGGAACGTCGTGTTGATACATGGTTATATGCTTTAAATCCTAGCTTAGATTTGCATATGTGTATAAAATGGATTAGATGAATCTGTGATCCAGTAGATGTAAATCTTAGTTGGTGATGCACGTGTGCGTGTGTGGGTGTATGAGGTAGGCTGCAAAAGCTGGCGTATGAGGTAGGCTACGAAAGCCGATGCACGAGGTAGGCATGGGTTAGGGCTGCGGTCCTATGGTAAAAGTTTGAGAAGATGCATTAGTTAGGGTTACGGTCATACGGTAAAAGTCTGTGAAAATATGTGTTGCATGGGTTGTGTGCGTGGTGTGCGATATCTGGCGGATTGAAACGAGATCCTGATGAGGCACGGATGTGTGTGTGTGTGTGCGTGCGCGATATCTGAAGGCTGAAACGAGGTCCTGAAGAGGCACGTGTTCATGGGTGGCATGTATTGCATTTTGGAACGGATAAACCAATTTTCTTAAAAACTGTATTATCGGACTACGGGAGTCGAAATACTATATTAACGGCCTGTGGGAGTCGTAATACTTGAATCGTTTTTAGGGCTCTGATGAGTCGACAAATTGTTTTTATCCTCGCTTTTCCTTGCATGTGAAAGTGGTTTTCTGGTTCTGGTGAGTCGTGATCTAAAACTGTTTTCAAACTTTTTAATGGCTTAAAAGAGAGTCGAAAACTGCACTTCGTTTATCGCGCATGTTTAGCTTATACTATATGTGTTGTTTAGAATCTGCTAAGCTTTAGCTCACGATGTGGGATTTATTTTTCTTCAGGTACCGGTCACGCTAGTTGATCTGGAGGTGCTGAAGAGGTGGAAGAGCTGTAGTCTTCCTTTTTGCTAGTTTTGTTATATGTATGTTATAACATGTTTTACGGGTGTTGGTGCCATGTAATGTTTTCGTTTGGCGTTTCTATACACTGCGTGTATGATTTATTTTGAGAGTATATTCTCGGGTTAAGTGTATATTTAGTTATTTCTGGGTGTTTCACGTGGCCTGGAGTTGGGGCGTGACAACTTAGGAGAAGCCAGTCACATCCTTGTGATCAATCTTGTGCGAGATTGAAAATAAAAGATGTTGAGCTTATCACAAGCAAAATATATCAATGATATCCTTACTTGTTTTAGTATGCAGAATTCCAAGAAAGAATTTCTCCATTTTAGGCATGGAATCACTCTATTCAGGGATCAGTGTCCTAAGACACCTGATGAGATAGAGAATATGAAGTCAGTTCCTTATGCTATGTTTTGCATTAGACCCGACATCTACTTTGTCGTTGGCATGATTAGTAGATATCAGTCTAACCCAGGGATAGGAGCACTGGACTGTGGTAAAGAATATAATTAAGTATCTAAAAAGGACTAAGGTTATAGGTTGATTTACCAGGCAGACTGTCTAGTACCTTTGAGGTACACAGACTTAGATTTTCAGTCTGACAAGGATTTTCGTAAGTCTATCTTAGGATATGTGTTAACCTTAGGAGTTGGAGCTATAAGTTGGAGGAGTATCAAGCAGTCCTGTATTGCTGATTCCACCATGGAGGCCGAGTACTTAGCAACTCCTGAAGCAGCCAATGAGACCATTTGACTTAGGAATTTCTTATTTGATCTAGATGTGGTCCCTTCAATTTAATCGGCTATTACACTTTATTATGACAATAGCGGAGCGGTTGTAAACTCGAAGGAGCTAAGGGTCCCTAAAAAAGAAAAACACATTGAGAGTAAGTATCATCTGATACGAGAAATCGTACAGATGGGTGATGTTATTGTGACCAATATTGTATCAAGAAATAACCATGCAAATCATTTTACAAAGACATTACCGGCTAAGACATTTGATAGTCATATAAAGGGCATGTGAGTCAGATGTATGACAGCATAATTTTGAGTATAAGTGGAAGATTATTAGGGTTGGTATACTGAAAATTATATTTTTAGTATTTAATTTTATTTTAATAAAATTAATTTTCTATTTTATGAGAATTTTTATGAGTAATGTTGTGTATCATTTTTTCAATATTATGCATGGATGTTCGATATTTTGTATAGTATTTAATCTGGTGTGTAGAGTATGGTTTACACACAGAAGATCAAATTTTAGGTTGTTGTAGAATATAAATTTTATGTTCATAATTTAGATAGAAATGGACATATCATCGGTACAACTGTTACACAGAGTTTTAGTAGATATGTCTTGGTTATAAAGAACAGATAATAGCATCATCTATTGTTCCGACTCTCTGTGTTAGTACGCTTTTTGTGTATTGAACGGAACATTTGGAGTAATTAATTTTATACTGATTATATAAATTAATTCACAGCACAAGATTGTTATGAATAGTGCTTATATTCTTAATCTTGAAATAATTATTGATTTGCATATATTTAATATTTATTATTTTGATTCAATAGAGGGTGCGATCTTATATGGGTTTATATTTTTGGTGAGTTGGATAGCGGTATTATTTATATGACAAATAATAATTATTGATGAAATTTACGTCCCAAAATATCGGGATTAACAATGCTCCCTTAAGGAAGCTTATAAGTTTTGACCGGGCCAAACTCTACAGGTGGATTCGATTATTCGGCGGTCAAATAAGTTGAGTGGAAGGGCTTAATGAATATTAAGATGCTGATTAAATTAAATTGTCAGTAATTAAATTTAATTGGCAGGTATCGAGAATCTTACCGTGGGGAGACATGGTAAGTATTTAATAACATGAGCTCAATGCTATATGGTCTTGAGATTATGGGTTATAGTGCAATTATAGTTCTTTAGTGATGTGAACTATAATTCAGTATTTTTTAGAAATTGTAGACACTGTTGCTAGTTTTTCATAATTATAGATACCGCTATGAGGTTTGCTTAATTACAGAAATCGCTGATACGTATCTGTGTTCCACTGGAAACTTACTCATAATTACTCTCCAGGTCCCTACTATAGCTCTATATATATGCGGGTAGGCTGAACTAGTTTCATAACTTGTCTTATAAGACTAAAGCTGTCTTGGTTCTGCCAGTATGAGTTCTCGGAGGATTATAGCTCACACTGTATTCCAAAATTGCATAAGAAAATACAATAAAAGATTTGACAAGAGTTTCAACTCGGATTCAAATCGTAGTTAAAGATTCGACTGGTAAAAATGTATTCTTTTAAATTAACTTCGGATGCACGAGTTTTATTTTGATCGTTCGTCATCAAAAGTTTTTATCTGGAGCCCATTTTAGCATTTGCCCGTAGAGTTAATTTTTTAGTTAATCGTTTGTAAAAACAAAGTTCTTAATAATTTTGCCTTCAACACTCTACATGAACACTTTTACCACTCGATATGAACATTTGAAGCCATGCATTAAACCAAAAGTCTAAGGACAAATATGTTTCTATCACTCAATGTGACCATTATTATTACATGACTTGAATACTTTTAGCACTCGATGTGATCATTAGAAGCCATGCATTAAACCGAAGATGTAAGGACAAGTGTGTAAAGTCAATTGTGTTTCTACCACTTAATGTGACCATAATTACTACTAGAGATAAGCACTTTTACCACTCAATGTGATCATTGAAAGCCATATATTAAACCAAATGTGTAAGGATAAGTGTGTTTCTACCTTTTCATGTGACCATAATTACTACTGGAGACGAACACTTTTATCACTCTATGTGATCATTGAAAGTCTTGCATTAAACCAAAGGTGTAAGGACAAGTGTGTTTCTACCACTCATTGTGACTATTATTACTACTATACATGAATATTTTTACCACTCGATATGAACATTTGAGCCATACATTAAACTAAAAGTCTAAGGACAAGTGTGTTTCTACCACTCAATGTTACCATTATTACTTCTTGGCATGAACACTTTTACCACTCGATGTGATCATTGAAAGTCATGCATTAAATTGATGGTGTTCGGACAAGACAATTGTGTTTCTACCACTGAATGTGACCATAATTACTACTAGAGATAAACATTTCTATCACTCGATGTGATCATTGGAATCCATGTATTAAGCCAAAGGTGTAAGGACAAGTGTGCTTCTATCACTTTATGTGACCATAATTACTACTAGAGATAAACATTTCTATCACTCGATGTGATCATTGGAATCCATGTATTAAGCCAAAGGTGTAAGGACAAGTGTGCCTCTATCACTTTATGTGACCATAATTACTACTAGAGATAAACACTTTTACTACTTCATGTGATCATTGGAAGTCATGTATTAAACTAAAGGTGTAAGGACAAGTGTGTTTCTACCACTCAATGTGACTATTATTAGTACTCTACATAAACACTTTTATCACTCGATATGAACATTTGAAGCCATGCATTAAACCAAAAGTTTAAGAACATGTGTGTTTCTACCACTTAATACGACCATTATTACTACTTGACACGAACACTTTTATCACTCGATGTGACCATACCTACTCCTCTAGATGACTATGTTTACTACTCGATGTGACCATGTTCTTTTATGTGATCAAACAAAGGTCCATGCACATGTTAACTTTTTACCACTCGATGTGACCATATCTACTCCTCTAGATGACCCTTTTTACTACTTGATGTGACCATGTCATTCCATGTGAGCAAACCTAATGTTATGACTACTCTTACTACACATTAGGAACATTCTTACAACCTAATGTTTTTGTATAGGCACCCTTAAGCATTGGTATGGGCATGTTTTGGGCACCTTGGGCTGTTTCTTTGATAATGCCAATGTTACCTCTAGGTATTGATTTAACCATGCGAAGGTCACCTTTGATTGTTGTATTATGCATGTTTTAGCTACATCGAGAATGGCTTTTGACAATTGATAATGTCATGTGACTTCATCTCTTTGCCATGGCCATGTGACTACTCTTACTACATGTTAGTTACATTCTTACAACCAAATGTGACCAGTTTTGCTACTTGTCATAACCATTTTTTACTACACTATCTCATGTTTTGTTCATGCCAAGGGCACCTATTGGGAATGCATTAGCCTTGTCTTGAGCACTCCTAGGTATCGCCTTGGGCATGTTGTGGGCACCTCGGTGCCTTGCTTTGAGCATGCCAAGGGCACCTCTATGTATTGCATTTGCCAATGCGAGAAGCAACCTCGAATGTTCTATTACGTATATTTTACTTATATCGGGGAATAGTTTTGACAATGTCATGCGACTTCACCTCCTTGTCGTGGCCATATCATTACTCTTACTACATATTAAGAACATTCTTACAATCTAATGTGATCACTCATACCATTAAATCAATGTTTTATATTCAAAAGCAAAGAATGAGTAGTATTCTGACCACTGTATGTGACTTTTACTTCTCATGATAATCATATTGACTACATTATGTCATGTGTTAGTCATGTCAAGGTTGCTTCTTAGCATTCTTTGGCCTTGTCTTGGGCACCCATAATTACGTCATGTGTTTTTTTTGGTTTTAGCAACCCTCAAAATGCACTCAACATTTTGGTTTACTCAATCTGAAGTGTCTTTAAATAAAAATAGTAGTAAACGAAATTAAACTTTTAATGATGAATATTTTTGTACTTAGTTGGATCAAAAAAATTAAAGTGGCCTGAAGAATTTAAGCATATGTTTGTTGTTAGGAAACACGTTATTTATAATCGTTTATACAAAAATAACTTTCAATACAACTACACCTCCTGATAATACAACTACATCCTCGATAACTTTCAATACAACTTCTTCTTTTTTACTCCAAATTGTCTATGCATCTCCATACTGCGCTCCTCACCTGTAGAAACTAAAAACTTTCTTACTCTTAAAACCCTAACGGTAGTATCCCCTTCTCTAGGGCAATTATATATCTTTTCGTCTTTAAACCTTAATTTCATCAACTCTCAGAAGTTATGCATAGACTCATCTACTCCCTTCAAGGGTCTTCACATATCCCGCTCGCAAAGGTAACTACATTTCTCTCTTTCCCCTGCTCTTTCGATCTCAACATTCGGGTTATTGGGTTTCGTGTGTTCTAAGGCTGTGAGGTCCGGACTCGTCCCTTTTTGAGATATTTATATATATATTTGACGTGTTTCTTGCATTATATGAATAGCCTCGATGAATTTTTTATGTTGTATAGTTGTAGAACAACATGTGTATATATGTTTTATGCTTTTTCGGGTTTGGTTGAGGCTCATTTGGCTGGTGTGTTAAGCTGAAAAACCTGTTTTGTGTTGAAAAATAGTCTACCCAGTAGTCTAGTCGACTGGACTGGAAGATCTAGTCAACTGGGTCGACAATGAGCTCGTTCGGTCGATTGGACGAGACTGTTCAGTTGATTGGACCTAGATTTTTTGTCATTCTATAAATATTGCAGGCGCTGAGATATTTTGAAAAACATATCTTCTAAGATAAGTTTTTCGTTTTCTCTGTCTTCTCTCTAGATTTGAGGGCTCGGGGCTTGATTTTTTGTTAGTTTGTTTGTGGATCCTTGCTGTCTGCACCGTAAGCTTCGCATCCATCCTATTAGATTCTTATTTTGATGAAGTTCGATTTTTGAGGCTTTGAGTTTTGACTTGCTGGGGTAAGATTCTAGACCCTGTTGTTATTAAATGGTGTTATATGTAATTATATGTGTTTTTACCGGGTAAAAAATGCATTAAATGTGGTTTTTATGTTTAAACCTTGATTTTTGGGTAAAAAGTGGGTTTTACGCCTTTCTTGGTTTTTATATATAATTTGAATTTGTTGATATCTGTGATTTTTAAAAGGAGGTTTGAAAACGAGGTATTTTGTGAAATTTGTGAAAAACGTATTTTTTTTTAGGTTTACAGTTAACTCTCGAGGTTGAGTCTCAACTTTTAACATTTTGTTGGAAATGGCTATTGATCTCCATGATTGATGGATTGGATCATTTTATACATGTTGATGTATAATTGTTTTACAGATTTTTGTAGTTAAGCTACGGTAGATTTTTAAATGAACTCTATAAATGTACCGTGATAGTGGGTGTGTTGAGTTGGGCGTCTATTGCTCCTCGGTGGAAATTCGTATACGTGCACAGCGTATGTGCTTTGTACCTTCGGATTAATCCCCATAAATTAAGCAATGGGTGCTCTGTACTCTCGGGTTTTGGGCCCATAAATTGAACAGTTACGTTGTTGTGACTCCTTATAGAACATATCATTACCTAGCAGACCTTCAGTGGTTCAGGACTAGGGTAATGGGCATGATTCTATAGTTGTTACCTTTGTCTGTGTGGCAGAGTCGGTACATAGGATTTTATTTTATCTTTTTCCTCGGCGGTGTGGCCCGAGTAGAGAATACTGTTTTATTACTGCTTTCTCTTAACTGTGGCATGATATTTATACGGATGATATGCATAGTTTTAAGGATGAAAAACTTGTAATTTTTGAGAGAAAATCCTTTTTGGCTCATGTGGTTGAGTCTTTATGCTTATGATTACATAACCTTCTTTACAGCTTTATAGCCTGTTCCTATTGGATTTCGGCTCACGGTGTGAAATTTTGTTGTAAAATCATTTTCAGCTGAACATGAGGAGTTGACCTAAATGCCCGCGGTGGCAAAAGACTTGGTGTAGTTTTTTTTTTGTTTTTGAGACATGTAGTTTTACATGCGATGCCTGTTTCAGAAGGCGAGTTTTGTACGCTTTGAGGCGATATACTTATGCATATATGAAACTGTATGTTTACTGTTTCTGAGAGATGGACGTTGGGTTCTTGTATTCAAATGTTGTACCTATTTTCATAAATGGTATTTTGGTAGGCTTTCACGTGACCCTGGTGTTTAGGGCGTGATAATTTGGTATCAGAGCTCTGGATTCGAATACCTAAGAGCCATGGAAAAGAGGGTACATCATCTTATGACGATGTGCGTGTTCTTGATTGTTTGTGTTTAAGCGTTTTCTAAACATAAGCATGATAGCCTGTTCAGCATCATAGTTTGTGGTGTATACGTGGGTAAGGAGGTTAGACTTTAGGTTTGATTAGTCTTTTCTTTGGGCATTTGGATTAATAAACTTGAGAGCCAAGTTAGAGACGTATTTCGCGGACGTGATTTCTAGTGAGGAATCTAAGTAGGTTATCCAAAGTGACGCGTTATTCTTGTTGGTTCACCTCAGTATGCGAGATGTGTTGACATGATCTTAAGTGGTTATGTGTTAGCATGCTTATGTGAGTTATGCCTTTTACGTTAGCAATTACATGTTGTGTGGATGCTTATCCTGCTATGTTGCTTTCATATAAAGTTATGTCCACGCGGCGAGAACGAGGCCGTGGTTGAGACAGTGGCCGTGGTTCTAGTCGAAGGGACATTCTAGTCCTCAATGTTGGAGATACTAATACACCCTAAGGACTTGTTGTAAGCCTATTGCGTGAGATGGTAGGCTCCATTCGGCAACTGACCGAGACCTTTGGGGAAAGAGAGAGTGTACCTAAACTGAGGGCGACGGTCACAATGCGCGTGTTCTGACGTCTAGACCCTCCTACCTTTTCTAGGGATCCCAATCCCACGGTAGCCACAGAATAGCTGGAGCTAGTTACCAGGATCTTGGACACGCTTCAGATAGAGAAAGATGATCTGAGAGTTACTTTTGCTGCCTTCCAGCTGAGGGAGAGTGCTCACATGTGGTGGAAGTTTGCCAGGACTACAGTAGGAGGCACTTGGGAGGCATTCACTAAGGTATTTCTGGAGAAATACTTTTCGACGACTTTGATGGACCGTTACAGAGAGGACTTCCTTTTTCTTACTCTGGGGATGATGACTGCAGTCGAGTATGAGGCTGAGTTTACTGCTTTATCCCGATTCGCATAAGAGACTGTGCCGATTGACGAATTTTGAGCGAAGAGATTCGAGAGGGGTTTGAGGCCCTCTATCAGAGATCGAGTGGCGGCATTCAGGATGCATGGTTTCATAGAGTTTGTGGAGACCACCATGAAGGTGGAAGATACACTGAATGAGACGCGCAGAGATAGAGACAATAGGAGTCATCCAGATGGGGGACGTGCATAGGGTCAGGGGCGCAGGGAGAACAAGCATGGACGGACGTCTGGTCCGAGTTCTTATCCAATGGGATCGTACCAGCCATAGTCTTCTGCATCCTTACCTCTCGTAGTCTCAATGGGAAGGTCAGAGTAGAGAGATCTTATTTGTCATATATGTTAACGGTTAGGGCATCGTGCAGCAGATTGTCAGAGTCTAGTGCCTGTTTAGGCACAGTCGTAATTGCAGGCGTGGGGGAGGGAGCCACTGACATGTTTTGAGTGCGGTCAGTCTGGGCACATCCGTAGGAACTGCCCCAGAGGAGGGAGTATGTGGAGTACAGCTAGGGCACCTGTTACTCCATCTGCCTAGGGACACTAGTCATCTAGATTTGTAGAAGGGGCGCCTCAGTACAGTCAGGTAGACAGTCGACAGTTCAGGGCCACAGTGGATAGGCCAGAGCTTATGTTCTTACAGATCCCAGTTCATCCAGAGCACCGGTCGTACTCGATGCTGTTGTTACCACCTCTATGATTAGAGGTACTCTTCTAGTCTATAGATCATGAGCCAGTGTTCTCATCGACACGGGAGCATCGCATTCATTTATGCCCCCAGCATTTGCATCTACTTTGGGGTTGAAAACAGATTTGTTAGGTAGTGCTTTGAGTGTGGAGACCCTAGTCAGTGGGAGTGTGATGTTGAGTCGTGTGTAGATCCTGTGTGTTGGAGGTCGCCGGTCGTTATTTAGAGTTTGACTTTATCATTCTAGACATGACCACGCTTGATGTCATCCTAGGGATGGATTAGTTGACCACCTATCGTGCCTTTATTGATTGCGCTCGACGAAGGGTAACGATTTGTGCACCGGTGGGAGATTATTTCTGTTTTGTAGGTGACCAGGACGAGGGGTTGATGTCTATACTGGGTGCTGTGTCGAACTAGGGCAACCTGAATTTCCTCTTTTCAGCTCTCATGTTGGATGAGGTGGTTAAGGTTCGAAGAGAGTTATCTACGGTGGTTTGCAACTATCCAGATGTCTTTCCTGACGATCTGCTCGAGTTACTCCCGAGCTGTGAGGTGGAGTTCTCTATTGATCTGATTCTAGGAGCTGCTCCCATATCTATGCCATCTTATCACTTTGTACCCGCTGAGTTGCGTGAACTCAAGGTACAGTTTTCGGAGTTACTAGATTGGGGGTTTGTGCGCCTGAGTACTTTGCCGTGGAGAGGTCTTGCTCTTTTTGCTAAGAAGAATGATGAATCCTTGCGATGGTGTATCGATTACCAGAAGGTAAATCTGGTAACTATGAAGAATAATTATCTTATGCCGAGGATAGATGATTTGTTTGATCAATTGAAGGGGTCGAGTTATTTCTCAAAAATTGACTTGAGATCAGGATACCACCAGTTGAGGATTAGGGATGAGGACATAGCGAAGATCGCTTTTCGGACTTGTTATGGTCACTATGAGTTTTTAGTTATGCTGTTTGGTCTGACGAACGCTCTTGCTACGTTTATGAGTCTGATGAACCGGATTTTCCATCCTTATCTAGACAGTTTTGTGGTTGTGTTTGTGGATAATATTCTTATCTACTCACCCACCAGGGAGGCGCACGAGAAGCACCAGCGTATCATTCTACAGGCTCTGAGAGAGCATCACTTGTATGTAAAGTTCGAGAAGTGCGAGTTCTGGATATCTGAGGTAAGATTTCTTAGACACGTAGTATCGACAGACGGAGTAGCTATGGATTTATTGAATACTGATGCTGTGATGGGTTAGGAGCGATTGAAGAATGTCTTTGAGATTCGTAGTTTTCTAGGTTTTATAGGCTATTATCGGCAGTTCGTGAAGGATTTTGCGAGACTTACCGCGCCAATGACGCGTTTGACACGGAAGGGAGTTGTGTTTGTCTGAAGTGAATCCTACGAGTCGGCATTCCAGGAGCTAAAGACAAGGTTGACTAGAGCACCAGTGTTGATTATCCCAGAGCGAGGCTTTGGGTATACAGTAAACTGTGATGCATCACATGACGATCTAGGCTGTGTCATGTTGCAAAGAGGTAAAGTTGTAGTCTATGGTTCCCAACAGTTGAAGACGCACGGGAAGAACTACCCAACACACGATCTGGAGTTGGCAGTCGTGGTCTTTGCCTTGAAGACATGGTGTCACTATCTTTATGATGAGCACTTTAAGGTATTCTCTAATCACAAGAGTTTGAAATACTTATTTTCGCAAAAGGACTTGAACTTGTGCCAACGATGATAGATGGAGTTGTTGGAAGACTATGATTTTGACTTGTAGTATCATCTAGGGAAGGCCAATGTTGTGGCTGATGCTTTTAGTAGGAGATCTCACGGGTCATTAGCTTCTGTGGCTATACGCGAGTGCTTGGAGAGATTGGAGAGTTTGATATGTGTCTCGGGGAGACAGCGACGGGTGCCACTTTGTTTTTTATAGTTTCATGACAAGCGTTGATAGCACGTGTGCTAGAGGTTTTGTAGACGGATCAAGAAGCTCAGATGCTATGGGATCGTGTTGCTAGTGGAGAGGATATAGTGGGATGGATGATGGGCTCCGATCAGGGTTTAAGATTGGTTGGGAGGTTGTTTGTTCCAGAGGCAAGTCGTGCTGATATACTACGTGAGTGTCATCATTCTCTCCTTACTGTGCATCTTGGAGGTACGAAGATGTATGACGATCTACGTCGTTAGTTCTGTTGGACAGGGATGAAGAAGGATGTACTTTAGTTTATTTATCAGTGCCTTACCTGTCAGAATGTAAAGGCGAAACACCAGAGACCGGCATGATTGTTACAGCCATTGCCGTTACCAGATTCGAAGTGGGAGAATGTCATGATGAACTTTACGTTGGGACTTCCTCGATCACCTAGGGGACACGACGCCATATGGGTTGTGGTTGATAGGTTGACGAAGTCTATACACTTTCTTTCCATCTGCGTGAAGGATGTGGTGGATAGACTGAGTCGGTTGTATGTCAGAGAGATAATCCGGTTACACGGTGTTCCAGTGTCTATTATTTCTGATCGAGACCCTCGCTTCACATTGCGCTTTTGGCAAAGTCTACAGGAAGCTTTGGGGACGAGTTTGATGTTCAGTACTACTTTTTACCTCCAGGCGGATGGTTAGTCTGAGAGGACCATACAAATCTTGGAGGATATGTTGAGGGCATGTGTACTTGATTTTAGGCATTCTTAGGAGGATCATCTACCATTGGTAGAGTTTGCATAGAACAATAGCTATCAGTCTAGTATTGGAATGGCACCGTAAGAGGCTTTGTATGGTAGATCGTGTAGGTCACCAGTGTCTTGGACAGATGTGGAAGAGACCACAGTCTTAGGGCCCGACATGGTACGGGAGACGATAGAGAAGGTTGTCGTGATTTGTCAACGCCTTGTGACAGCTCAGAGACACCATAAGAGTTATGCAAATTAGAGGAGATGACCTTTGGAGTTTGCAGTGGGGCATCATGTGTTTCTGAAGGTCACACTGCGCAGAGGCTTGATGAGGTTTGGTCGCAGCGGTAAGCTATCATCGTGCTTTATTGGACCTTTTGAGATCCAGGAACGAATTGGCGTGGTAGCATATCGTTTGGTTTTGCCACCTCAGTTATCATCTATGCACAATGTATTCCACGTTTTCATGCTTTGGAGGTACGAGTCAGACCCTTTATATGTGTTAGATTGGGCCGAGCTGCAGGTTGATATGGATGTTACTTATGCGGAACGTCTAATGCAGATTCTAGATACGAAGGAGCAGGTGTTGCGGGGAAGAACAATTGCTTATGTCAAGATTCTATAGCTTCGTCACGGGATTTAGGAAGCGACATAGGAGGTTGAGTCTGGGGTGCATGCTAGATACCCAGAACTGTTTACCTCGTGACCTTTTAGTGAATTTCGGGGGTAAAATTCCTTAAAGGGGGAGAGTTGTGAGACTCGGACTCGTCTCTTTTTGAGATATTTATATATATTTGATGTGTTTCTTCCAATATATGAATAGCTTTGATGAATGATTTATGTTGTGCAGTTATAGAACAGCACATGTATATATGTTTTACGCTTTTTCGGGTTTGGTTGAGGCTCGTTTGGCTGGTGTTTAACTTGAAAGACCTATTTTGCATTGAAAAATAGTCTTCTCAGCAGTCTAGTCAACTAGACTGAAGGATCCAGTCGTCTGGGTCGATAGTGAGCTCGTTCGGTCGATTGGACGAGGCAGTTCAGTCGACGGGACTGAGATTTTTTTCCGTTCTATAAATATCCCAGGCGCTGGGATAATTTGAAAAACATATCTTCTAAGCTAAGTTTCTTGTTTTCTCTTCCTTCTCTATAGATTTGAGAGCCTGTGGCTTGATTTTTTTGTTAGTTTGTGTGTGGATTCTTGCTGTACGCGCCGTAAGCTTTGCATCCACCAGTCAGATTCTTATTTTGATGAAGTTTGATTTTTGAGGCTTCGAGTTTTGACTCGCCGAGGTAGGATTCTAGATCCTACTGTTGTTAAAGGGTGTTATATGTAATTATATATGTTTTTTTCGGGTAGAAAATACATTAAATGTGATTTTCATGTTTAAACCTTAGTTTTTGGATAAAAAGTAGATTTTACGCCTTTCTTGGTTTTTATACATGATTCGAATGTGTTGATATCCGTAGTTTTTAAAAGGAGATTTTAAAACTAGGTGTTTTGTGGAATTTGTGAAAAACGTATTTTTTTTGAATATTTGGAGCTAAACCTCTGGGTTGAGTCTCAACTTTTAACGTTTAGTTGGAAATGGCTGTTGATCTCCATGGTTGATGGATTGGATCATTTTATACATGATAATGTATAATTGTTTTACGGGTTTTCGAAGTTAAGCAACGTTGGGTTTTTAAATGAACTCTATAGATGTACCGTGACAGTGGGTGTGTTGAGTTGGGCTTCTATTGCTCCTATGTGGAAGTCCAAAAACGTGTGCAGCATAGGTGTTTTGTACCTTCGAGTTAATCCCTATAAATTAAGCCGTGGGTGCTCTGTACCGTCAGGTTTTGGCCCCGTAAACTGAGTAGTTACGTTATTGTGACTCCGTATAGAACTTATCATTACCTAGCAGGCCTTCAGTGGTTCAGGATTAGGGTAATCGGCAAGAGTCTATAGCTATTACCTTTGTTTATGTGGCAAGTCGGTACATAGGATTTCATTTTATCTTTTTTCTCGGCGGTGTGGCCCGAGTGAAGAATACTGGTTTATTACTGCTTTCCCTTAACTGTGGCATGATATCGTGCGGATGTATGCATAGTTTTGAGGATAAAAAACTTGTGATTTTTGAGAGAAAAACCTTTCTGGCTCATGTGGTTGAGTCTTTTACTTATGATTGCATAATCTGCTTTACACATTTATAGTTTGTTCCTATTGGGTTTCGGCTTACGGTGTGGAATTTTGTTGTAAAATCATTTTTAGGTGAACATGAGAAGCTGACCTAATTGTCCGCAGTGGCGGAATACTTGCTGTAGTTTTTTCTATTTTTGAGAGATGTAGTTTTACATGCGATGCCTGTTTTAGAAGGCGAGTTTTGTACGCCTTGAGGCGATATACTTATGCATGTTTGGAACTGTATGTTTACTATTTTTGAGAGATGGACCTTGGGTTCTTGTATTCAAATGTGGTACCTATTTTCATAAATGGTGTTTTGGTGGGCTTTCACGTGACCCTAGTGTTTGGGGCGTGACAAAGGCTGTATTTTGTTCCTCAGTAGCTGAAGTCTATGGCTCCTAAAATCTCGACTTGAAAGCCTCTTAAGGTTAAGAAATCGTTGTTCGACTCAACTAGGTTTGTCTCTCAGGATGCATCGGACCATTTTCATTCTATTTAGTCCTCGCGCGAGGTTATTTGTGAACTCCCCGTCTTTGCCAATGAGTTGTCTCATCGTCCTTTTATGTCTTGGGTTCGTGACTTAGGGTGGCAGAGTCTTCTTACATATCATGGTTCAGTGAACCTCACATTGTTCAAGAATTTTATAAAAACATTAGAGCAGTTTCTCAATTGGCGTCGTCGTTTAGTTCCACAGTTTAGGGTGCTAATTTTGAGTTCAATATCCGCTTCATTAGTTAATGCCTTGGCATTGCACCTATTTCTAGTGGTGGCCTTGACTACCCCATTGACACAAAGTATGACCGAATTCCATTGTCGAGGGATGCTATCAGCCCTATTTTGTGTGGAGAAGTCATGGAATGGACTGACCATAGTGTATTGAAATAAGCTTGGCTAAAGGATGAGGGTAAGCTACTCAATCTTTTCCTTAGTGCTAATGTGGACCCCAAATACCCATTTTTCAGACGGGGTTCTAGGGGTAAACTGGTGGCGGGGTTGAGAGACACTCCTCATCTTGGGGAAGGTTCTTCGATACAGCCCTCTGAGGGAGATCAATCGTCTTGAAAATGAGGTCAAGCGGCTCCTGTTGACATTGCCTCGCATCTATTTGAGATTCGAAGTGAACAAGGTCAGATGAGGGACACCCTTGACCTAGTGCTAGCATTATAGGTTTCTCAAGGGCAGCAATTAGAGAATATTCAAAAATTTCAAGAGGCCTTCAATCAGCACTTTATAAACATTGCGGAGCTTTTACAGCAATTTCGTTAATTGTGGTGGATGTATTTTGTTGTGTCTTTCTTTCCTCCCCTTAACAAGTAGTAGATGGCGTTTATGATATTCAATGGAAATGCTTGCACTTTAAGTTGTACTTATGTTGGCATTCATTGCTAGTGTTTCGTATTTTGAGATGTATGATCTGTTATCAAACGATGAAACGTACAGTTGAATCGTAATATTAATGTTTACGTGTTATTCCACTCGAATTTGTTAATGGTATGCTTGGTAATTGCTTATTCTCTTTTATGCGTGGTAATTGGATGTTAACATTGTTTATAAGGAAACTCGAATGTGGTTTAGGCTGAAGTGATTTTTTTTTGATCGAGTTCCATTGCAATGTGTGTGCGTGAATGAAATTTACATGCTGCCATCACAGAGTTGCTTCAAAATTTCCTGTGAATATGTGGTACCATGAATGAACACCTTCCCTTGTCGTTTGGCTATTACTTCACCTACAATGTCTGTTGATTAATCTGCGTCATTATCTAGAATAATCCTATTACAATTTGCTACAATTACTAGTAGAGTTGTCCCCAGTTTTTAGTTGCGACCACAAAGGTCTATTGGTCAATGAAAGTTAGCACTGAATGTATATGGCTATTGATTTTAATCTCCTCGTGTTGACGATTTTCTATTAATAAATGATGCCGGGTTTTCTTATGGAAGGTTCCAATGAGTTGCTTCTTTATGCCTTACTAAGGAGCATTTTATGCAAAGATAAATTAATTCCTTTGAAAATTTTCAACATGCTTTCCTTACAATTAAAATATGGTTATGAGAAAGAGAAGCTTGTTCTTACAATGTATTTGGAAAGACAAGGTTCATAGTAGTTTTAGTTTTCATTTGAGTTGGTGGAACTGGTGTATTAGGTTGAGAAATGCTATATACACATAATATTTGCAGGCTCATCGTAGGTTTAGGTTGTAAACTATTCTCTATACAAATCTAGAAATATTAAAGCAGAATAGTACAGTAATTTGAAGAGACCAATTGTGGGAGACGAAATTAACTTGTGGACTATACAACTTTGCAATTGAATTTGGACACATTCAGCCATCTAGGACATCTTGTGATGGCCTGGAAACTTAAATGAGGCTATGTGCTGGAGAAATGGTGACTTGGATACGTAACTAAAGAGTTTGACGAAACTCCCAAATGATCATTTGGGAATTGAATGAAACTGACCCTTAAACGCATACCCGCACTGATGTCCGTGCTTGAATCTTATAACATATGGTCTAATTGGTGCTAATTGGTGCTATAGATGTTAGGAAGCCTTTACAAAGAAATTGCAAACTTAATATGGAGGATTGTTTGATTTATGAATTTTCATGTTGCCTTGATGAAAAATGTTATTCGATTAGAAAAGTAGTTATGAGCACTAATTTATCACAATGGATTAATGTTGGATGGTGGTGGTTGGTTGATACGTCGAGGTAAGAATGGTGGATAATGTATTTGCTTGGGGTTTAAAGTGATGCTTACTTTGAATGTGGTTTGCTAATAGTCATGGATAGGTGATGCAAAACGTGGTAAGGATAACAATGGTGGTAGGTAGCACATGACGGTCGAAACCCTAACACTTTCATTTATAAGCTTAAAGTCCTAATCTAAATGAAACATTTGTCGCACTTCATCTTTGATAGTAGAGCACGACCTTTATAAGTGGGGGATTATAATTATAGAATTGATAGAAATATGAATTTTATAACTCTCTTCGAAACGATAACTGTACAAGTGATGTAAATGATATCTCGTTTCGAAATTTTAATAGTTCATAGTCATCATTTTGACTATTCAAACAAACATAAATTTCTTGACTCATCTCATCAAATGGTCACGTAAACCACAACTAGTGCAAATCTACTAATGTGAATCATTGTCGCCATAGATTGATAATTTCGTCAGACCACATGACAAGTGAATGGATGATTTAACCGAAGAAGACGTTTACCAATTAACATTTGACTCAGAAGAGATTGCCGAAGAGTCCTAGAACACATATGTGAAGGTGCATGGATTTAGTATTCGAAGGAATAATTTGCACAAGGACAAAAAAAGTGTTATTGTTGTGTCACGAAAGTGGGTTTGCTCAAAGGAAGGCCAAAGGAAGCGTAAATACTTTCAAGTACAAGAGCGGTAGAAAGAACCATAACCATTGACGAGAGTGGGATGTCAAGCTACGTTCTGTATCAAGTTTGATCGCAAATGTGGTACATACGTGGTGGCCCATTTTATCAATGACCACAACTATCCCATGATAGAGCTGTTGGAGACAAAACTACCAAGATCATTGTTTTTGAAACATGATTATCGGTAAAAAATTAACTGAACGAGCAAATGCCAAAACGGGCTCCAAATAAAAATTTTGACGTCGAACGATAAAAAATATACCTGTGCAACCAAAGTTAATTTAGAAAAATATCTCTTGTAGATCTAATCTTCAACTACAATTTGATTATGAGTTGAAGCTCCGGTCAGATCTTCTACTATATTTCCTAACGCGATCATCGACCGTAGTGTGGGCTACGATCCTCCGAGAACTTGTACCAGTAGAACCCCAATATAGTTTTTAAGTTTTGAAAGACAAAAATAATATATCAAGAATGATATAAAAATTAAATCTCAACTGGTTCAGTCTACCCGCATATATATAGGGCTACAGCAGAGACCTGGGGAGTAATTATGAGTAAGACTTCTAGTGGAATACAGATATCTACGAGCGGTTTCTGCAATTATGGAAAGTCACAGCGGTTTTTGCAATTTTTATAAAACACTGAATTACAGTTCACACCACTAAAGAACTATAATTGCACTCTGACACATAATCTCATGACATTCTTGCATTTGGCTCATGTTATTAAATGCTTACCATTTCTCTCCACGTTAAGATTCTCGATACCCGTTAATTAAATTTAATTATTGACAATTTAATTTAATCAGAATCTTTATATTCCTTAAGCCATTCTCCTTAACTTATTTGACCGCCGGATAATTAAGTCCACCTGCAGGGTTTGGCTTGGTCAAAACTTATAAGAATCCTTAAGGGGGTATCGTTAATCCTGATCTTTTGGGACGTAGATTCCATCAATAATTAATATTTACCAAATAAATAATATCGCTATCCAATTTACCGGGAATATAGACCCATATAAGATCGCACCCTCTAATGAGTCAAAACAACGAATATTAAATATATGCAAATCAATAATTATTTCCAGATTAAGAG
>JAOTRH010323832.1:0-37401 GCA_034768845.1 Heliamphora exappendiculata
CACGTTTGATGTCATCCTAGGGATGGACTGGCTGACTACCTACCATGCCTATATAGATTGTGAGCGACGGAGAGTGTTGATTTGTATGCCGGAGGGTGACTGCTTCTACTTTGTGGGTGATCGGAATGAGGGCTTAGTGTCTGTAGCAGGTGCCGCGCGAGTTCGAGGGAACTTGGGTTCTCTCTTTTCTGCTCTCAGATTGGATGTGCCAGTTGGGGTTCGAGGGGAGTTACCCCCTATGGTATGTGACTATCCAGACGTATTTTCTGACGATCTTTTTGAGTTGCCAGTGAGCCATCATGTGGAGTTCTCCATTGATCTTGTTTCAGGAACTGCTCCTATCTCTATGCCATCTTATTGCTTTGCACTTGCAGAAGTTGCTGGACAAAGGGTTTATACAGCCGAGTACGTCGCCGTGGGGAGCGCCAGCTTTGTTCAAGAAGAAGAAGGATGGGTCATTGAGACTATGTATAGACTATAGGAAACTGAACCAGGTGACTGTGAAGAACAGGTATCCGATGCCGAGAATCGATGACTTGTTTGATCAGTTGAGGGGATCCTGCTGATTTTCAAAGATTGACTTGAGGTCAAGGTATCACCAGCTGAGGATTAGGGACGAGAACATAGCGAAGACCGCCTTTCGAACTCGTTATGGTCACTACGAGTTTTTGGTCATGCCATTTGATTTTACGAACGCCCCTGCGACATTTATGGGTCTGATGAACCATATTTTCCACTTCTATCTGGACAGTTTTTTGGTCGTGTTCGTGGACGATATTCTGGTTTATTCGCCCACGAGGGAGATGCATGAGGAGCATCTACACGTCGTCTTGCAGCTTCTGTGAGAACATCGCTTGTATGCGAAGTTCGAGAAGTGCGAGTTCTGGATGACAGAGGTGAGATTCCTTGGGCACGTGGTGTCGACAAATGGGGTATCAGTGAACTCGTCGAAGACTGATGCTGTGATGGATTGGTAGCGACCAAAGAACGTCTTTGAGATTCGTAGTTTCCTGGGTTTGGCAAGTTATTATCGGCGGTTCGTCAAGGATTTTTCTAGGTTGGCAGCACCTATGACACGTCTGACACGAAAAGGAGTTATTTTCGTCTGGAGTGAGTCCTGTGAGTCAGCTTTCCAGGAGCTGAAGAGGAGATTGACCAGTGCACCGGTGTTGATTATTCCTGAGCGAGGTTTGGGTCACACATTATACTGTGACGCATAACTCGACGGTTTGGGTTGCGTGTTAATGCAGGGAGGTAAGGTTGTAGCCTACGGCTCGCGACAGCTGAAGATACACGAGAGGAATTAGCCGACAAATGATCTGGAGTTGGCAGCTGTAGTCTTTGCCTTGAAGACATGGCGGCATTATCTATATGGAGAGCATTTTGAGATTTTCTCTGATCACAAGAGCTTGAAATACTTGTTTTCACAGAAGGACCTGAATCTTCGCCAGTGACGATGGATGGAGTTGTTGGGAGACTACGACTTTGATTTGTAGTACCATCCGGGGAAGGCAAATGTCGTAGCTGATGCACTCAGCAGGAGATCTCAGTGCTCGTTAGCTTCTGTGGCTATACGGGAATGGGACATGCTCGGAACTGTCAGGGAGTTTGATTTGTGTCTCGAGGAGACAGCGAGATGTGTGACCTTATATTCAGTTGCTTCACAGCCAACATTGGTTGCACGCGTGTTAAAGGCTCAGGGGACTAATCAGGAGGTTCAGATGATACGGGACCGTATTGCTAGTGGGACAAACACAGCAGGATGGGTGGTGAGTTCAGACCAGAGTCTGAGGTTGTCCAGGAGATTATTTGTGCCAGAGTCGTGCCGTGCTAAGGTGCTACATGAGTTTCATCACTCACGTCTTGCAGTGCATCCGGAAGGCACAAAGATGTATCACGATCTACGCCGACAGTTCTAGTGGACGAGAATGAAGAGGGAAGTGATCCGATTCATTTCTCGATGCTTTACTTGTCAGCAAGTAAAGGTGGAACACCAGAGACCTGCAAGATTGTTGCAGTCGTTGCCTGTATCTGAGTGAAAGTGGGAGAATGTCACTATGGATTTTGTATTACGACTTCCACGCTCGTCGAAGGGACATGATGCTATTTGGGTTATAGTGGATAGGCTGACGAAGTCAGCACATTTTCTTCCCATTCGAGTAAGAGATTTAGTGGACAGATTGAGCAAATTGTACGTCCAGGAGATAGTCCGACTACATAGAGTACCTATGACTATCGTTTCCGATCGAGACACGTGCTTTACATCGCGCATTTGGCAGAGTCTTCAGGAGGCTTTGGGGCCTAGCTTGGATTTTAGCATCGCTTTTCACCCACAGACCGATGGTCAGTCTGAGAGGACCATCCAGATTTTAGAGGACATGTTGAGATCTTGCGTGCTTGACTTTTGGGATTCTTGGGAGGATCATCTATCATTGGCAGAGTTTGCATATAACAACAGCTATCAGTCCAGTATTGGGATGGCACCGTATGAGGTTTTGTATGGTAGACTGTGCAGATCACCAATGTGTTGGACAGAGGCGGGAGAGACCACTGTTTTGGGACCCGACTTAGTACGGGAGATGACGAAGCAGATTACAGTGATTCGTTAGCGTCTGGTGACAGCTCAGAGCCACCAAAAGAGTTATATAGACCAGAGGAGGAGACCTTTGGAGTTTGTAGTGGGGGATCACGTGTTTTTGAAGGTCTCGCCACGCAGAGGGTTAATGAGATTTGGCTGTCGCGGGAAGTTATCACCTCGTTTTATTGGACCCTTCGAGATCCTGGAGAGGATTGGGGTGGTAGCATACTGTCTGGCTTTGCCACCTCAGTTGGCATCTGTGCATAACATCTTTCACGTTTTGATGCTTCGGAGATACGAACCTGATCCTTCACATGTGTTAGATTGGGCTGAGTTGCGAGTTGATAAGGATGTGACGTATGAGGAGCGTCCTACGAAGATTCTGGATACAAAAGAACAGGTGTTGCGGGGGAGAACGATTGCTTATGTCAAAGTTCAATGGCTTCATCACGGGGTTGAGGAAGCGACTTGGGAGCTTGAGTCTGGGATGCATGCGAGATACCCAGACCTGTTTACCTCGTGACCTTGTAGTGAATTTTGGGGGTGAAATTCCTTAAGGGGGGGAGAGTTGGGAGACCCTCTACCTTTTTATTTATGATAAATGGAAATGATGGCGTGTTTTCCTTCACATTATATATTATCGATGCATAGTTTATGTTTTGGAGTTGTAGAACAGCATGTAGATGTGTTTTACGCTTTCTCGGATCTTGTTTAGGCTTATTGGTTGGCCTTAGAATACAAAAATTGAGACCAAAATTAGTAGGCTCAAACCCTGGAGTTCGGTCGACTGGACGGCTATGTTCGGTCCACTGAACTATTTTTCCTGAGTTCGATCGACTAAACCAGGGGGTTCGACTGACTGAACTGTGGCTGTTCACGTTTTTCGAGGAGCTTTAGTCGATTAAACTACCTTTTTGACGAGCTTATAAGTAACCAATGGGCTGAAATGCTTAGAAAAGCTTTCTTTTTCTCTTTCTCTCTACCTTCTCTCTACATATTTGACCTGCCCGAGCATAGTTTTCGACAATCAGCCTGTGGATCCTTGCTATCTGCGCTATTAGCTTTGTGCTCATCCAGTCAGATTCTCGTTTCGACGAGGTCCAATTTTTTAGGCGTCGGGTTTTGACCCATCGAGGTAGGATTTTAGACCTACTGCTGTTATGTGAGTGTTATATGCAATTATGTGTTTTTACCGGGTAGAAAATGTATCAAATGTCATATTTTCTATTTAAGCCTTGTTTTTCTGATAGAAAGCATGTTGTTCGCTTTTCTTGGCTTATAGTAATGTATGACATGTGGTAGTATGGTTTTCAAAGGGTTTTCTTGAAAATGGTAAAAAATGGTAGTTTTGTGAAAAATCTCAACACTTGGTGTTTTGCAGGTTTGGAGCTCGCCTTCAGGGTTGAGTCTAAGATTTTGAAACGTTTTGTTGAAAACGGAAAAAAATATTTTAAAAATATTTTATTTGATCTCCATGTTGATGGATGGATCTGTATATACATGTATAATGTATATTTGTAAAATATTTTTGTAGTTGAGCTACGGTACTATTTTTAGAAGATTATCTAGATGTCAGGGATGACGTGTATTTGGCACGAGTTGCCCTCAGTGTAAGTCTGGAAACGTGTGTAGCGTAGGTACTCAGGTCCTTCGGGTTAGTCCCCATAAATTGAGGCGGTTAGGTGCTTAGTTCCCTCGGGTTGTAGCCCGTAAATTAGGTAGATCGTTATGGTGCTCCGTTTAGAACTTGTCATTACCTAGCAGGTCTTAAGTGGTTCAGGACTAGGGTAATGGACATGAGTCTATAGTTGCTACCTTTGTCTATGTGATAGAGTCGGTACATAAGATCATATTCTTCTTCTTTTCCACGATGGTACATTCCGTGAGGGAACGATGTTTTGATTATTGTTTTTCTTCAACTATAAAATGTGTTTTGCATTGTATAAATGCTTAGTTGTGAAGAAAAAACTGTTTTGGAGGTTTGTGGGAAACTTGGGATTCTATGACGTAAAACATTTTGGCTTGTGGTTGAGTACGCTCCCACTCTATGTGATTGCATATTTCCTGCTTTACAACTTTATTGTCTGTTTCTATTGAGTTTCGGCTCACGGATGGGATTTTCTGTACAAAACCTTTTTCAGGTGATGATGTGGATGATGATCATGAGTAGCTCTGGTGGTGCCCGTGGTGGCGGAAGACTGTTAGAGTTTTTCTTTTTGGTATACCTATTCTTGAAGGCAGATTTTGTACGCCATAGGTTTTGTACACCATAAGGCGATATACTATATGCATGTTGGAACTGTATATCTTTTATTTATGAGAGATATCTTTTGTTAGGTTTTCCATTGGTTTCAACAGGCGAATTTAAATGTATGAAAAACCTATATTTCCGTTAAATTGGTGTTTGGTTGATTTTCACGTGACCCTGAATTTTGGGACGTGACATATTCTGGTACATTGGTGGATGATCTTTATATTATTACTCCAATCTTTTATATACTGCAACTAACTAAAATAAATAATATATCTAATTTACCATATAAGAGAAAATTTTCTTCTTTAATGAACCAAACGTTTCTTTAGTACTTACACTTGGGTCATATTAATCTAAAAAGGATAAACAGATTGGTAGCCGATGGACTTTTGAGTTCAATGAAAGTGGAGGCACTTCCAGTCTATGAATCTTGCTTAGAAGGTAAAATAACCAAGAAACCCTTTTTGGCCAAAGAATATAGAGCTAAAGAACCGTTGGAGCTGATTCATTCTGATGTATGTGGTCCTATGACAATCTGGGCTACAAGTGGCTTTGAGTACTTCACCAATTTCATTGATGACTACTCAAGGTATGGATACATTTACCTGATACACCGTAAGTCTGAATGCTTTAAGAAATTCAAAGAATTTAAGGTGGAGGCCGAGAAGCGTCTGGATAAAAGTATCAAATCATTACGATCAGACCGTGGTAGAGAATACCTCTTTGAGAGTTTAAGAACTACTTGTCATCAGAGGGGATTACATCCTAGTTGACTACACCTGGGACTCCGTAGCAGAATGGTATAGCAGAAAGAAAAAATATGACTCTTATGAAAATAGTAAAGTCTATGATGAGTTATTCTAGTTTACCTGATTCGTTTTGGGGACTAGCTTTAGAGACAGCAACTTACATTCTAAACTTGGTACCTTCTAAGTTATTACCTTCTATTTTCACAGAATTGTGGACCGGGCATAAGCCTTGTCTGAAACACATTCAGATTTGGGGGTGTCCAGCACATGTGCTGAAATGAAACGTGAGTAAGTTGGAACCGATGACAGAAGTCTATTTCTTTGTAAGGTATTCCAATGGAACAAAGGGTGGTCTGTTTTATAATCCTAAGGATCATAAGGTCATTGTTAGCACTAATACCCGATTCTTGGAAGAGAATTATATTATGGATCACGGCCCAAAAGCAATATTGTTCTGAAAAAACTAAGAAAAAATACCAATAGAGCGAAAGAACCAGTCACTAATATTCCATTACCTTGTCGTAGTGGGAGGATTATCGGGACAAGTGCAAATCAAGAACAGGGTGCTGATGCACAGGGTTTTGATTCTGCACAGCGTATTACTGTTAGTACACAGACACAGGCACTGCCTCATCGTAGTGGGAGGGTTGTTCATCAACCTGACCGGTATATGTTCTTGGGAGATTCTTTTGACAGGATCCCGGCAGAACTAGATATCGAGCCCTGTAACTACAATAAAACACTTCAAGACAAAGATGCAGATCTTTGGCAAAGGGCTATGAATTTAAAGATAGAATCTATGTATTCCAATCAGGTCTGGGAACTTATAGAACAATCCGAAGGGATAAAACCCAGTGGATGTAAGTGGATCTACAAGAGGAAGAGAGAAGCAGACAAGAATGTTGAAACCTTCAAAGCTAAGCTTGTTGCTAACGGGTTCACTCAGAAAGATGGGATTGATTATGAGAAAATCTTTTTGCCGGTAGCCATGCTTAAGTCTATCTGGCAAATGGACTTTAAAATAGCTTTTCTTAATGGAAGTCTTGACGAGTGTATTTATATGATACAATTAGATGGATTCATTACAAAGGGCCAAGAACACATGTTGTGTAAGCTTAAGAGATCTATTTATGGACTTAAGCAGGCATCGAGGTGTTGGAACATTCGGTTTGATCAAGCCATTAAGTCTTATGATTTTGATTAAAGTCTAGATAAGTCATGTATGTACAAGAAGCATGATGAAAGCGTGGTGATCTTCCTAGTACTTTATGCAGACGATATCTTGCTCATCGAAAACGATGTGGGGGCATTATCTATGGTTAAAGTATGATTATCTTGGTAGTTCGATATGCAGGACTTGGGAGAAACCAGTCACATTCTTGAGATCAAGCTTGTGCGAGATCGAAAACAAAGGATGATGGGCTTATCACAAGCAAAATATATCGATGATATCCTTACTCGTTTTAGCATGCAGGATTCTAAGAAAGGATTTCTCCCTTTTAGGCATGCAATCACTCTATTCAAAGATCAATATCCTAAGATACATGATGAGATAGAGAAGTTGAAGGCGATTCTTTATGTTTCGGTAATAGGAAGCCTCATGTATGCTATGCTTTACACTAAACCCGACATCTACTTTACCGTTGGTATGGTTAGCAGATATAAGTCTAATCTAGAGCAAGCATATTAGACCGCAATAAAGAATATAATCAAGTACCTGAAAATGACTAAGGATTATATGTTTGTTTACCAGGCAGACAGTCTAGTACCTTTGGGGTACACAGAGTTAGATTTTCAGTCAGACATAGAGTTAGCATTAGGAGACAACCTTGTAGATACTTTACAAAGAGTTTACCAGCTATGACTTTTGATAGTCATGTAAAAGGCATGGGAGTCAAATGTATAGCAGCATGGTTTTGAGTATAAGTGAAAGATTATTTGAGTTGGTATACTGAAAATTATATTTTTAATATTTTATTTTATTTTAATAAAATTAATTTTTCATTTTATGAGAATTTTTATGAACAATTAATGCATATCATTTCTTTGTTATGCATGGATGTCCAATATTATGTATAGTATTTAATCAGGTGTATAGAGTACGGCTTACACACTGATGATCGGATTTTAGGTTCTTACAGAATATAAGTTTTATGTTCACAGTTTAGATGAAAATGAACATACCATGGGTACGACTGTGGCACAGAGTTTTAGTAGGCCTGTCTTGGTTACGGAGAATAGATAATAGCATCGTCTATTGTTCCGACTCTCTATGCCAGTACACTTTATGTGTATTGAACGGGACATTTGGGGTAATTAATTTCATACTGACTATATAAATTAATTCACACCACAAGGTTATTATAAATAGCGTTTATTCTCTTAATCTTGAAATAATTATTAATTTATATATATTTAATATGGTCTTGAGATTATGGATCCGATTCTTTAGTGATGTGAACTATAATTTAGTGTTTTATGAAAATTGCAAAAAATCGCTGCTAGTTTTTCATAATTGCAGATACCGCTATGAGGTTTGCTTAATTGTAGAAACCGCTGATACGCGTTTGTATTCTACTGGAAGTCTTACTCATAATTACTCCTCAGATCCCTGCTGTAGCCCTATATATATGCGGGTAGGCATAACCAGTTTCATAACTTGCTTTCTAAGACTAAAGGTATCTTGGTTCTGCCGGTAAGAGTTCTCAGAGGATTTTAACCCACACTATATCCGGGAATCGCATAAGGAAATACAGTAGAAGATCTGACAGGGGCTTCAACTCGGATTCAAATCGTAGTTGAAGATTCGACCGATAAAAATGTATTTTTCTAAATTAACTTCGGATGCACGGGTTTTATTTTGATCGTTTGCCATCAAAAATTTTATCTAGAGCCCGTTTTGGTAATTACCCGTCTAGTTTTTTTTCTCAGATAATCGTTTGCAAAAATAATAATTTTGACAGTCTTTCCTCCAACACTCCATATCCTAAACAAAATATAATATATTAATCATTTTCATTCTCCAAAACACTAGTCATGCTCAAAGCATGTCTTCTATTCCTTTTTTTTCCTTATTAAGAGAACCTAAAAAATATTGGATATAAACAACATGAGCCGAAACTCGTAGGATAGAGAATAAATATGATGCAATGCATTATATGTGAGGTATGGGTGAATGCTATTATGCAATAACAATGAGATCTTTTCTGTAATCAAACACTAACTCTCTCTCACACACACACACACACACACACTTTCTTAGTTGAAAGGAGATGTTCATTTACCCTCAGTCCTTTGTCTTAACATTCTTACTTGCCCTTCAATTCACCTCATATATGCCATATGTTAGGGTTGGTATACTGAAAATTATGTTTTTAGTATAAAATTAATTTTTTATTTTTTGATAATCTTAATGAGCAATGTATATGTATCATTTCTTCAAATGTTATGCATGGATATCCGATATTCTGTATAGTATTTAATCTGGTGTGTAGAGTACGGCTTACACACAGAAGATCAAATTTTAGGTTCTTGCAAAATATAAGTTTTATGTTCACAGTTTAGATGGAAATGGATATACCATCGGTACGACTGTAGCACAGAGTTTTAGTGGGCCTGTCTTGGTTACGAAAAATAGATAATAGCGTCGTCTATTGTTTCGACTCTTTGAGCTAATACACTTTGTGTGTATTAAACGGGACATTTGGGATAATTCATTTTATACTGACTATATAAATTAATCCACACTCCAAAGTTATTATGAATGGTTCTTATCATCTTAATTCTAAAATAATTATTGATTTGCGTATATTTAATATTCGTTGTTTTGATTCATTAGATGGTGCGATTTTATATGGGTCTATATTTTTGGTGAGTTAGATAGCAGGATTATTTATATGGCAAATATTAATTATTAACGGAATTCACGTCTCGAAAGATCGGGATTGATGATACCCCCTTAAGGAAGCTTATAAGTTTTGACCGGGACAAACCCTGTAGGTGGATTTGATTATTCGACGGTCAAATAAGTTAAGCAGGAGGGCTTAAGGAATATCAAGATACCGATTAAATTAAATTGTTAGTAATTAAATTTAATTGGCGGGTATTGAAAATCTTAACGTGGGAAAAAATGTTAAGTATTTAATAACAGGAGCTCAATGCAAGAAGGCCTCGAGATTATGGGTCATAGTGCAATTATAATTTTTTAGTGGTGTGAACTGTAATTCAGTATTTTATGAAAATTGCAAAAACTGCTGCTAGTTTTCCATAATTGCAGAAACCACTAGTAGGTATCTGTGTTCCGTTAGAAGTTTTACTCATAATTACTCCCCAAATCCCTACTATAGCCCTATATATATGCGGGTAGGCTGCACCAGTTTTGCAGATTGATATATCATATATTATCTTTCAAGACTAAAGATATTTGGGTTATGTCGGTACGAGTTCTCGATAGTCTATAACCCACACTACGTTCGAGAATCGCGTAAGGGAATGCAGTTGAAGATCTGACAGGAGTTTCAACTCATAATCAAATCGTAGTTGAAGAATCGATCGACAAAAGGTATTTTTCTAAATTAACTTTGGTTGCACGAATTTTATTTTGATCGTTCGACGTCAAAAATTTTATCCAGAACCCGTTTCGGCGTTTGATCGTCTGTTTAATTTTTTTTCGAAAATTATTTGCAAAAATAATAATCTTGGCAGTTTTGCCTCAACACCATCCATATACGTTACACAATTGCATAAGTTCACACACACACACACACACACACACACACACACACACACACACATATATATATATACAGTCCACATCCCAATTACATAATTCTTACATCTTATTTAACTCGTTACCTAAATATCGTACCAACATTCCAACGTATGTGGTTTAATCAACACAATTTCTCATTTAGTCGTCTAGTTCATATATGTACAATTCATAACCAGGTTCCTTCATTTCAATCACCACTTAGTTCATTTCATTTGTTCTCACATAACCAAGTGTTCTTAGTTCATTTCATTTGTTCCCAAATAACCAAGTATTCCCACAAATCATACGTTCTATTGTCCAATTCATTTAACTCAGCGTAATTCCTATGAGATTATTAATTCACGTTTATTCATTTTCATTCAAATGTCGTCCTTTTTTTATTTTCGTTGCATATTTTTTCCATTCGTTCATAGCCAATGACTACTCACGCATAATCACACATTTCTCATAATATCCCAACAATTTATTTTTCTTATCATAATATCTCAACAATTCAAGTCAATGGATTCAATTAGGTACTGACTCCGAGCGGCAATTATAAACTCTTGTGCAATTACACTCGACCAGGCCACCTAAGACCTGATATGTAACCACAAGTTTTATAATTTTTTCTAACAACATCTCAACAATACTAGTCAATGGTTTCAATAAGGTACCGACTCCGGGCGACAATTATAAACTCTCGTGTCATTACACTCGATCGGGACACCCAAGACCCGATATGTAACCACAAGTTTTATAATTTGCCCTAACTACATCTCAACAATTCAAGTCAATAGTTTCAATTAGATACCGACTCCGGCGGTAATTATAAACTCTCGTACAATTACACTCTATCAGGCCACCTAAGACCCGATATCTAATAACAAGTTTTATAATTTGCCTCAACAACTGCATTCCTTTACGATTCCCACATGGAACCGATGGGTAAGGCACCTGTGCACACTTTTACAGGGATTAACCCGACGGGTAGGGTACCCAATCTTGTGCAAGTTTTTGAACTTTTATCGTGGTGTTAGTCAAACCCAAATTAATTAAACCATAACTCAATTCATATAACATAAACACATGATTCAATTAATTCCATGAACACCAAACTTATGGCTAAATTTATCCAATAATTCTCAATTACCCAACAAGTCTCTAATATCCAACAGTTTTCTATTATCATGAATAAATCAATTTTATCATAAATTGATTCAACAACAAATCATTTCCATAGAACATAACACAATCAAATTATCCAATTAACTCCATTTAATCCATAAATATCAAATTCTCATGGTTAGCTCATCTAACAATTTCTAATTAACATAAATAATTCGACATTATCATCAATTGCTCCAATTACAAGTTATTCTCATTAAACCCATTTCAAATTTCTCTAATTAACTAGGGTTTACATCAAACATCGTAAATTCCATGATTCATCAATAAAGCATGTAAAAACTTGATTTTTGCACAAATTAACTCCATAAATTTCAAGAACAACAATAATTACAATTTTTAGACCCTTCATTTTAGTTCATTTTCATGGAGATAAAAACACTAAGATTTACATAAGCTAAGATTGTATACCAAAGCCCCTAAGTTTTTAGAATAGGTTATAAATTCAAACCTTCATTCTTAAATTATCAAATTACAAGACAAAAGCTACCAATAGGGGTTCTCATTTCATGCTCATGTTCAACAATCAAGAAACTAAACCCACCAACCGTAAGTTAACCTGGGATTTTTAAGCAAAAAGTTCCCACATTCTTAAATTACGATACACATTTTGCCTTCAATCCATAAATTGTCACGCTGTAAAACCCTAATCACGCAAACCGCCCATGAACAACCTGGGATATTGTAATCCACTATAACCACCCAAGCCCAAGCGGGTCAAAGAACATAACTCGAAAACAAAACCAAAATCTTTGAAAAACGTACTTCCAAGGGTTTATTTTATGCGAAAGAAGATGCCAAAAGGTTTGGTCAAGGTCCTCAAGAGCCAAGATTTAGACCAATATAAACAAAATTTTCTAAAGTTTCCTAGACCGCTAGATTGATTAAAAGACCGCTCAAGCGGTCCCTTCCAGAACACTATTTTTCCACCGCTTACAAAACAACAGAGAGTTCATTTTGACCGCTCGATAGACTACTCAAGCGGTCCATCGAGCGGTCTGAATCTAGACCAGCCTTTCAAAACATAACTTTTCTTCTATAACACTTAACCATTTTCCAACATTTTTGAAAGATCACAAGTCATAACTAGCCACCGAAAACGTGCTAAAACGAGGCTCAAAATCCTACCTCGAGGTACAAGAGTTTATATATAACATAAATCAACTGAAACCTTTTGTTAAAATGTTGAACCAATTAAACAAAATTCATAATATAGAACTACGAAAAACAACAACCAACCAATGATTTCTCTCATGAACATACAATATACATGCATCAGCACCACGACCATAAAGATTACAATACATATGCTTTCAATACTAAAACATATTACATCATTACACGATCCATTAATAGCCTATCAACAAAGCTACTAAAAATGACAAAAGAGAGATTTTATAATTGCCTCCACCAGAGCTCAACGATATCAACCCACGTGATCAACTATGTCACCTAAAAAGTTTTTAAATCCTACAACGTGAGCCGAAACCCAATAGGAATAGACTATCAAGAAGTAAAAGCATAACATGCAATCATGAATTATATAAACAACTCGACTACACAAGTCTCAAAACGGCTTTTCTATCCTCAAAACCACAAGTTTTTATATAATTCCATAACGTCCACAGCTTATCAAATGTAAACATGTTATTTTTCAACCAAGTTTTCACAACCCACAATAATTTCAAATTATGCAATTCTTTACGGGCTTTCACCGCAGGACTAATATCTGCCTTTAGTAATTCATTTATATAATGATTTCTATGTACCGACTCTATCGCACCGGGAACAAATGTAACAACTATAGGCTCTCACCCATTAGCCTAGGTTCGGGGCATTCAATGACCTGCTAAGTAATGACAAGCTCTATACAGAGCTACAACAATAAATGCCTCCCACTGGGGCAACCACTTCATTTACGGGAACTAACCCGAAGGAACAATGTACCTATCTTGTGCAAGTTTTCAGACTTTCACCAAGTAGCAATTGAGGCCCACGTATACACACATTGCTATGTTACATCTATAGAATTATTAAAAAGGTACACATCACGACTATCAAACATTTATACGCACACAGCTATGTACAAACATTTAGGGCATACAGCAACATTGTCCACATAACTATGGAAATCAACTAACATTTTAGAAAATATTTTCCACCATCTCCACAGATTCATTTAAACTAAGGCTCAACCCCTAGGGTTAGCTCTAAACATCAAAACCATGTTTTCGCAACAAAATCACATTCTCTTCTGATTTTCAAAACTCATTATTTGAAAATCACATGTATACACATCCACCAACTTGGTAATAAACCTTCGGATAATAAAACATATTTTTATCCCAACAAAACAAGGTTTTAACACGAAAACCCAACACCCATTGCATTTTAACGTGGTAAAAATGTGTATAATCGCACATAACCTGCTTCAAATGCAAGAGAATCCAGAATCCTACCTCAGAGAGTTAAGACTCGAAGCTTTAACCACTGGCAAAAAATTGAAGTTGCCAAAACAAAAATCCACACGGAAGAATGCAAAGCTCTTAGCGAGGAGAACACCGATCCATCCTCGAAACACTACTACAAAATTCACGAACAATCTCGATTAATAATCTAGATTAAAAGCATACCATCTAGGTTCTTAAATCGAGCTGTATCGAAGCGTGAATAAAAGGTCCCACAAACAATCTCGGTTATTAACTGAAATAAAAAGTAATGCAAAATTGAGATGGTATACCGCTATTCTCGGTTATTAGCCGAGATGAAAAACAATCAAAATCGAGATGGTATACTTTTAATATCGGTTAGTAAACGAGATGAAAACATAACAACAATCTCCGTTATTAACCGAGATGAAAAGCGAAGAAAAACGGAGATAGTATACTTTTAATCTCAAGTATTAAGCGAGATAAAAACATAAAAACTATTTCGTTTAATAACCGAGATGAAAAGTAGAAAAAACCTGAGATGATATTCTTTCAATCTCGGTTATTAAGGGAGATGTAAAAATTTAAAAACTAAGATTTTGGTATACTTTTAATCACGGTTAATAACCAATATAAAAAACTTAAAAAATTAAAGTTTTTAATACTATTTGTTCTTGATGAATCTAGGTAACTATCAGTACTTGCTTTTATTAATTGAAAACATATTTACTACTACCCAACTTTTTAATCACATCATCAACAATACAACCATACATCTCAAGTTTAATGTATGAAAACATCTCAACAACGCATAATATAACAAAATAGCTCAAATTTAATATCAAAATAGTGTACAATTTTTCAAAATAACTTTAACAAAGAAAGCTACTCATCTCAAATTCATCAATCTAAAAATAGTATCCATCAATTTCTGAACAATAACTACAGTTAAAAATAATTAACTAAAACTCATCAATCTCAATAGAGCTCCAAATTAATCCATGCTCCCTGATGCTCCATTGTTCTTCCCGTACCTGCAATAATTTTAAACACATAGTTTTAAGTCTTACATGGATTCCACCAAGGTTACAAAATAATACTTGTGAGATTGAATTTTATGATTATGATTATAAACAAATCCAACCCTCTAACATATGAAATGAACAAAGATTGATAATAATGATCAAAACTAAAATAATCGCATGCATTTAAATGATAGCGATTGAAAAATAAAACTCACATCTCTAATTGCAGAGTAGCTCGATCACATATTTTGTAAAGAAAAATTGATCCACTCAACTCGCACTTCATCAAGTTCAGTTTCCATGTACGTTTGTTTTCCATTGAACTACAAGAAATCATTTAGAAAAAAACTAACTAATAATAATTCTAGTAAAATAATAAATAATATTAAAAAATAAAATTGTTCTTACATTTTGTCTATCTAAAATGGTTCGATATCTAATCAAGTCTTTCATGTACCTCATCATATAAAACCCACATTCTACATTTGACCGTTGTTGGGGGTACTACATACAAAGATATTGGTTTTAAAAAAATTAATAATTACCACCGAGACCAAAAAAAAATAAATAGAACAACATTTATACTTGAACCACTTTCCAAACTGGATTTGTCCTCCTCTTTCTCTTGGTTGTCTCGTAAATTTTGAGTTCCCTTAGCAAAAAGAATATTTTTAACCACTAACAAATAAAAGAAAAAGATGTAACTATGATGCACAAAAATCTTAACACTTATGTGCTCATTAGAATTTGAAGACTTTAGTTAATTTCATTGTTGAGTGAATCAAGATAATACACTGTCATCAATGATTGATCGATGACTAACAATATCCAATAGTACCTAAAATTAACAAGTCACAAATATTAAGCTCAAATAATTCAAATGCACGAAATAATATATAGAAGATAGTTACCCAATATTATGCGAAACAAAAAGTAGTTGGTCATTCTTAGTATCATCTAATCTTTTTGCAAGCAATGCAGATTTTGATCTTGTACCAAACTTGGTTCTCCCACTAATGGCATAGGGGTTCATAAATAGAAAATTTCTCTCCAAATTGGAAGCTTTAATAACGTGATGAAGATAACTAATAAATAAAAAAATTAATTATTACAAAAACATGCATAGTAATTTAAGAAATCATGAGAGCTTCAACAACTAAAACATGTAATACTAATTAATCTCACCTAACATACAACATTATGCATGTTACAGATAATTATGTCATCTAACATATGTACTCCATATCCACTCTTTGAAGTTGAATATTAATCTCGTCGCCGAATATGTCTTTTTCCATTTGAATGCTAATGGCTTCATCGTACTTGACATGCTCGACTAACGAGGAAAAATATTGAATGGACTCCAAATTTTTTTCACAATCATTTCTCAGAATTTCTTAAGTTAAGAATTTTGAAAGCAAAGCCATATACCTTAATTTAAAGAATTTCTAATAAATGTAAAAAGAATTTAGAATTTATACCTCATCGCTCATCAATACAAGATGTTTAGGCCACCCAAGTTGATACCCTATTGCATCTCCAACAAGTGTCGTCTCTCCTGAGATAGGTATAGGAAGGATGACATCTTTTACAATAGCCACATCAATGGACACGCACATAGTGGCTTCCTCTATTGGTACCGTACGCATCACATCCAGAGGTCCAAAACTTTCATGTACCGTACCAAGAGCAACAATGTTCTTAAGTGATCCCACTGCCAATTTACAGTGTTTGCTCTACAAAACCTAGTGAAATTAGGTATTAAAATAACAACTAAACATACAACTAACAATATTAAAAATTCAACTTTCACAAATATTAAAATATATACACCTTTTGGCTTTTACGTTTAGGGTCTGGAGGTAACATGTCAGTATTTATTCTCACCCTACTATCCTTTGATACATGATCAACCTGTTGACTCACTATATTATCACTTTTTAAGGTGTTTGAACTGACATGATCTGATTGCGGTGTACAGGGTATTTGTTGTTCAAGTGCATTGAGCTGTGCTTTCATTTGTATAATAACTGCTTTAACAGACTTGTGTTTCTCCTCAGAATGTGAATGATCTCCACGTCTAGGCATATTGAAGTAGCTTCTTGGAGTGACAAAATTTCCTACACCTCGTACCCGACCAGAATGTTCAGGAGTACCCAAAGCCATTGTGAGGATGTCGTTGGTACCATTAGTGGATAATTTCCCATCTTGGGCCTGCTTAGTTAACTCATCCTACATGCATTAAGTGACAACAATAATGAGTGTTATATGTTTATTATAAATTTAAACAAAATTATTACCTAAAAACTTACAATTTTGGCAACTTGTTGTGTAATTGCTTCGTTGTCATATTCTCTATTTTTATTTTGACGAGCCTTCTTCCATATAATGCTCCTATCAATTTCCCCAGTCGATCTTGTATTAGATTTCTATAAAGAAAATGTAACCAAAATTTTAAAATAACAAACAGTGAACTTTCGATAATACCTTAAATACTTCCAATTCAAAGAACTTACTAATTCCAATTCAAACTGAGCATAGCCCTTTCGACTAAGCTTATGGTTGTATAATAGTTTTCTCCGTCTCTCTCTCTGAACTTGACTTAATGCCTATAAATTCATGACATAAAAGTTAAGTGAAAGTATATAATAATGACATATTAAGTAATAAAATCACCAAAAAGAATACCTGAAAATCTTCTGTTAGTCTGTCTTTGACAAATAAATCCCAATGTCTTTGCTCAATGAAACTATAAATAGTTGGTGGCTTTGAAAGGAGTTCAGGGTTTGACATGTTTCCTAGTATGATTTTTGTAAGACTTTTCTTAAATGTCCTCCATTTTTCGCCTATTGACATTATCACGTTCTTTTTACTTCTTGAATCGACATCATATGCCAACTGAGCAATTCAAAAATTTAAGTATGAAATGAAAAATTAGGGAACATTAAAATAATAAATTAATGCCAACTTACCTCCACACAACTCCAAACTCTCTTTCAATTCCGCTGGCACCTTATGCCAATCTTTGTAAACTACTGGGACCATTGTGCGTGCCAAGACACCTAGATAGCTATTATATTGCTTTGCAACGTTCCCTACTGGCTGACCCTTTAGGTTATATTGGACGACTTCCCGCACACCAAAACTCTTTTTCGTTATGACCTTTCGTCGGGTTGTTGAACCTCTTACTTTTCGTTTATTACCTTTCTCTTGCATGGCTGGCAATCCTGTATCCTCTTCAATACTAGGTGGATCATGAGAAGAAAACATCCAGCATCATTGTTTTTTATCAATATTTAATATCACGCCACAAAACTTAAGAAAACATTCTAAATATTATATTTCGAAAAAATTTGACAAAATTTCCTCTATTTTTTGAATAATTCCACGGTATAACCGTCTACAAAATAACCTGTAGGAAATGTGTTACTCTAAAAGCCGTTCATTAATTTTCAAATACACACAAAATGAATATCCCAAAGTTGACAAGAGGCTAACCTAATTAAGAAAAACATGGGAAGTCTTGAAATACAGCATTGAACCCCAAGCATAATTGCTTGATTTTTTTGTATATTTTTTTCCTGTTCGTACATGTTTTTCCTATCGGATCTTGCCTTGAAGAAATTTTTTGGTAGCAGGTATACCACAAAACTTGTGATTAGAATTCAAGAAACGATTGTGGGGAAGTAGTTTATTGGGAATTATCTGCTTTATGCATTCTGGAAAATGCCCTTACAATTTCATTTGTGGTTGGGAATTTGGGTAAAAATCCAGTGTTAATTTGTCTGTTTAATCAGTTGTAACTTGCATAAAAAAGATAGCAATTAACCAGAAAAAGACCAAAGTCCAAAATTTGTTGAGTCATTGACTGAACGCGTATCAAAAATAACCATCTAGATCTTTAACTTGTACAAATGAATTTTTTTACTGCTGTGACTATATTAAATGATTAAATTAAATGATTGCTCAAATAGGTTGGTTTCACAAAGATACTACAAGAACCTAAGAGTAACTCAGCACTCAGCATGGAAATTAGTCCAATGTACAAAAGATAAATAATCAAACAAATTCTAGATCACCCTTCTCCAATGCATATGTAAGAGTAATGATAGGCACTCCCAGCAGCAGGACAAGGACAAGTAAGCTCAGCATAACAAAATACAGAAAGCACAGCTGCTATTCTGCCAATTAGGAATGAGATAATGAGACCAGGTCCTATCTGCTCTCTAGCAACTGTCCCAATTAGTATATATCGGATTTGCTGCTCTAAAGGAGAATATCAATGCATGCATGTTTGGGGAGCTCTAACTGTGGCATCAACTGAAATATCAGAGATACAAAGCAAAAGGTTTAAACTTAGGCCTGGAACAAGCATTCCACGGGACGACACACAAATCTATGAAAGCAAGAGAGCTGCAGAGCAATAGGGGGAGTCTGATGATGTGGCACCAATTAGCCAAGTAGATGAATCATCAAACAACAAAGAACATGCAGGGCAAATTGGCCTGTTGAACAGTAGTATGGTTCTGCTTACATGCAGGGATGAGTTAAAACAGGAAAGATCCTGAAATGCTGATTAAAACAGGAAGACATATGGGCCTAAGCTTCAGTGGGAATGAAGAGCAAGCCTTACAAAGAATAATGGATATGCAGGAGATGAAACTCAGGGAGTTGAAGAAAGTTTGACAGGAAAGGAACTATTCATTTTTGGCAAATACGAATTTTAGAACCATATAAGTTGATGAGAAATTTGACATGAAGCAAATATGAAGAAGGAACAAAGAAGTTCCATATGGAAATTCTACAGGTGGTCCAAGTGCCTATGGAGGAAAAAGGACAATCAGTGTTGGTAGAGAGGGGTGTCTCCTTTTTATTGGTGTTCTCCAGCATTTTATCTTTTTATCTTTTTTTTTATCTTTTTATCTTTGGTGGGTCTTATCCACCATTTGTGATTCTCTTTTAGTGTCTATTTTTCTCTTGACCCATTTCACATCCATTCAAGTGCCCAATCATCTGCCTAAAGCTAACACTGTTGATTATATTGTTAAACCAAAATGGGGACTGACAATTTCAAATTTTTCCACTTTCCAAATGTTCATTATATTGCAACCATCATTGAAATGTCAACATTCATATAATAAGACTTGCTGCAAAAACCATATTAGAGCATAAATGAGGAGTAGTTGTTTTGGCAACCGAACAGTTCACAGACCATCAAGAAGTCTGCCACATATTGATTTATACATGGTGATTTGTAAGCACGAGTCATAACAAAACAAAAACAAAAACAAAAAAGTAGCAGTCAGAAAACTAGCAAAACACATATTGATGTCACTTGAAATTAAAGGTTTCTCATAATTGAAAACAACAATCATGCATTTTCGATCCAAGTTCCCTCGCAATCTCCTCTCATGTATGATGACATAGACTCGTCAATTGCATCAAAAGATTTAACTTCTGGTAGTACTTTTGTAAAGCCATGATCGTCTATGCAACAATCATTCAGCTCATCATCCGCATTGCAAGGATAGTGACGTTGAGGTGGCTCTAGAACAATTGAAAATCTCAGATCAAGCTGATCTTCTATATAAAAAACTTTCTTGGCTTTGGAATCTAATATGAAGGAATCAGATTTATGGCCTATCCTTCCAATCTCAACTAATGTGAAACCAAACTCATCTACTCTAACTCCCTTGTTGTCAACCCAATCACACTTAAATACTGAAATTTTGAACATATAATAATCGAGATGCCATATCTCGATAATAACACCATAAAAGTTCATATCCGCAAACACATGATTCTTATCCTTATAGCTTGAAACTTGCATTGTCGATGCCACTAAGCTGACTCCATTGTTTTGATTGACTCGTAACTTATCACGATCTTTCGTATGGTAACGACAGCCATTTATAATATAACCCGAATACTTTATAACATCTAAACGAGGCCCTTGTGCTATCTACTTCAGAGAATTTGAGATATTATTTTCGCCGACTAATTCATCTGCAACCTGTATAATTGAATGGTGATTCAAGTTTAAAATTGATTTTAGTGAAAGAAAAAATTAAACAAATGTAGATATGTGTTCAATTGTTCGAATACCTTCGCACGTAGCCAATATATAAATGTTTTATTGTGTTCAAGTTGTAGCCACTTTTGACTTCTAGATTGGCGGGGATGTTGTAGCTTCATCCAAGCCATATGATCCCTATCAAATTACGAATAATTCGTATAATTTTTTTACAAATATACACTCTATTATGTCATAATAGAATTGCCAAAAATCAAGAATTGGAATATACTTACTCAATATAAGGTTGCACAACACTTGTGTTTTGTAACACAGAATGATGTGCTTGATGCCATTCTTCACGATCAATGGTAACAGCATGACCACCAAGTAAAGGCCTTTCAAATTCTGTATCATCTGTTGTGACATTCTTATAAAAGGGAATCCCAATTGCACAGATGCCAGATAAGTACTCTATGCAAAACTCAACTGCTTCTTCTACGATATAATTTTCAGCAATGCAACCCGTTTACAAACATACCCCTTTAACACTTTCATGAACCTCTCAAATTGATACATCCATTGAAAGTGAACGGGTCCACAAAGCCAAATTTCTCTAACAAGATGTACAGTCAAATGAACCATTATATCAAAGAATGATGGTGGAAAATACTTTTCAAACAAACACAGTGTGATAACAACGTCTGCTTGAATTTTATCTAATTTTGCTACATCCACCACTTTGCTACAAATAGCATTAAAGAAGAAACATAATCTAGTAATGGCATATCTCACATGCTTAGGTAACACAGATCGTATTGCCACAGGCAACAATTGTTGCATCAATACATGACAATCATGCGATTTTAGATCATATAATTTCAAATCTTGCAATGAGACATGACTACTAATATGTAAAAAGTATCCATCTGGGACCTTGAGTTCCAACAATGTAGTGCATACCCTTTTTTCTCACATACATTCTTTTCAATATGCATAACATCCAAGTTGTGTCGGACATGCAAATATTTCCAATATAAAAGATCAAAGAATATTAACTTTTTCTTCCAACAATTTTTACCACCAACATCCAATGAATGTTTCTTTTTCTTTCCCCATGTGACTTTGATCCTATCAACCTTCTCTAATATCTCATTGCCACTTAACGGTAATAGAGGTAACCCAAGCTCTTGCTCGCCATTAAAAGCCTTTTTTAGCTTTCAGTATGGATGATGGCGTGGTAGAAATTTCCTATGGCCAGCATATGTATTCTTCTTACTATACTTTAACCTGGTAGAATATGTTCCTTCACTACATATCGAACATGCATAATATCCCTTAACCGTACAACCGCTTAAATTGTCATATGCTGGAAAATCACTTATTGTCCATAATAATACAGCCTTCAATGTGAAATATTGTTGCCAGTGAGCATCATGAGCTTTAACTCCTTCCTCCCATAACAGTTTCAAATCATCAATCAACGGTGCCAGAAAACCATCTATGTCATTTTCGGGTTGTTGTGGTCAGGATATCAATAGTGATAGCATCATAAATTTTCTCTTCATGCACAACCACGGTGGCAGATTATAGGTAACCATTATAATAGGCCAACAACTATACCTGCTACTAAGAGAACTATGCGAATTTATTCCATCTGCAGAAATAGCTAGCCGAAGGTTTCTTGGATCTGCAACAAAATATGGCCACATATAGTCTACTAGCTTCCACGATGGGGAGTCAACTGAGTGACGTAATTGTCCATCAGAATCTCTTTCATCAGCGTGCCATGTCAAGTTCTTCGCTATTGGGGCTTATTGAAACATTCTTTGAAACCTCGGGATAGGTGGAAAGTACTATAAAACTTTTCCTAACACTTCCTGCCTTGGTTCAACTGAATCTTGGTTCAACTGAATTTTTCTTCAACTTCCATCTTGACGTTCCACATGTAGGACATAAAGTTGCATCTTTGAACTCTTTTCTATAGAGTATGCAATCATCGGGACACGCGTGTATTTTCTCATATTCCATTCCCAATGTAGCCAATGTTTTGTTTGCCTCATACATAGATAATGGTATTTCATTATTTACTGGTAACATGTCACCTAACAACTTTAGTAAATCTAAAAAACCTTTATTAGACAACCCATTTGTAGCTTTGAAGTTGTACAATTTCACCAAGGCATATAACTTTCTAAACTTTGTGCAACTGGGGTATAATGGTTAGGTATAATGGTTTTTCTACATCTTCAAGTAATTTTGCAAACGAAACAAGATCAGTCGTGCACTAGTTGTGTACAGCTTGTACCAACTATGGGAGATGTGTTTGCTACATCATCTATGGGAGACGTGTTAAACTGATGATGGTCAAAAGTTTATTTATTTACAGGTAGTAATGGTCCACTGACGAGTGATTCTTCATGCTATATCCATATGCAATAACTTTGATCAATGCCATGAAAAAAGAGATGATTCCTAATCTCTTGAACACGTTGACTTCTTAAATTCCCACATAATATACACGGACATCGTATGGATCGAACATCACTCGCATGGATCAAGGCAAAATTCAAAAATTGTTCAATCCCTTCTTCGTAATCTTTTGATCTTCTATCCTTGAGCATCCAAGATTTATCCATTATAAATGGATTTTGAATTCCAAGTAACTATAGAGTCAAATAAAATAAGTCAAAAATAATATTTCAAAATTAAAAATTGAGACAAATAAAAGACTACAATAATAAGTCAAAGATAAGTTGTCTCAACTCTCCAATGTAGATGGATGTTTGTAACAAGCTAAATTCAACTAATCACTTATATGGCTAATCCTAACAATAGAAAAATGAACATATTTAGATCAGCGAAGGAGACGAGAGGGAGGAGTTAATGGAGGGGGATTATGTATTTTACCCTATTAGCATTTTTTTCTAAATTCAACTAATCACTTATATGGCTAATCCTAACGATAGAAAAATGAACATATTTAGGTTGCAAATTGGTAGATTAGTGTACTTCTAAAGCCAAGTTAGCCTGCTCATTCAGAGAGGGAGATGAGAGAACAAATGCAAAATATTTTAATTAGTAGGGGAAATAATTTTATGTAACATAAAGGTGAGCCACACAAATAATCCCAATGAATTCTATGATGAGGTTTCATCTAAGCATGAGAGAGCTTTTGGAGTCTTACTATATTTCTTCTAGGATGTTGAACAGATGATTTTGCAGTCATAGATAAGGAGTATGAACAGGCCTTTGATTTACTTGCAAAACTTTTAGAATTTTTAGTAGAGCCTTGTAATCTGGCAATCTTATTGAAAATATCTGCTTAACTGATCTAGTTGTGCTCGGAGTGGCTAATACTGAGCACATTACTCTTATTAGATTTAGGAAGTGAATTACTAAAAATACTGTAAACATATTATTTTAAAAAAGTGTAACTAAATATCTAAACAGATTATTTAGCAAGTCAGAGTTGTTGAACTCTCTATTGATTCACTGAGGGAGAAAGAAGAAATACAATCATCAGTTCTTATTGATAGATACTGAAGTGGCATGGAAGACCTAATTTCACAAATCACGCTAACTATTCATGTGCCCACACACCCACATCCATCACCCCAAATATTTAAAGGAAAGCATGTCTTTGCACATTCTAGGCTGAGATTCCTGTTCAACGTCACAATTTTCTGATACAAACTTCACCACATTACCCTATAGAATACTGCATACTTCCCCACAAAGTTTTAGTTTTTACCCACTGAATTCAGTAAAACAAAATGTATTCCATATTGAAAACAAAAACAAACCCAATTTAACAACAAACCCAATATTACCTTTGGATTTTAGGGACTTCCTAAAATCCCCTTCCTCCTTTACTGTTTCTTCTTTTTCTATAAAATTGTTTTTTTTCGTCCAAAAAAAATACAACAAACCCAATAAACAGTAAAGAAAATTGAGGAAAAGCTAACAGTGAACAAACCCAATCATCAGTTCATTTTGCCAGAAAATTGAGGAAAAGCTAACAGTAAAGAAACCAACAGATATCTAAAAGCAACAGTAATTAATCCAAAAATCCACGAAATAAAAACCCTAACTCTTGCGTATGAGAAAAGAGAGGGAAAACAATAAGCGAATCTGACACGGAAGCTCACCTCACAGTCGAGAGTCGGCACGAGAGAGATAGGAGGGAAACGAAGAACTCTGTGGAAATGAAGAACTCTGTGGTTCTGGCGGTGGTTGATGGAGAGGCGGCAGCGTGAGGAAGAGGAGAAGGAGTGGGAGTCTCGATCTCACTATATAGGTTACAAGTGGAAACGAAGAACTCTCTGGTTGTTGCTGTGGCAGTGGTTGATGGAGAGGCGGTGGCGTGAGGAAGAGGAGAAGGAGAGGGAGTTGCGATCTCGCTATAACGTTACAAGTTAGTAGCTAGCTATTGGGACTACGGGAAGAAATTTGAGGAACCAAATAAATCATCGTGTGTTTTGAAGTTATCAAGTTATCCAGAAAGAAACAATTAATCTCTGTTATTCAAATAACCGAGATATAAAGTTATCCTAAAAAATTGCCCGCCTAAAATTTTTGAAAATAAAGCATCTCGACTGTTAAATAATCGAGATTTAAAGTGATTTAACAAATCGTGCCATCTCGATTATTAATAAATTGTGATTACAAAGCATCAGAGAGCATCGCAGTTTTTATACAGCCGAGATCTAAAGTTATAATAAATCAACCTACGATTTCGGTTATTTATTAAACCGAGATTAAAAAGCTTTTTTATTTTTTTATATTACATTTTAAGAAAAACTAAGTTCTTTTTATTTTTTTAAGCGAAATCTTTAACCATTATTGTAGTAGTGAAAAGCAAATATCCAAGCTTGAAGCAAGCTAAAATCTATAGAGAATACAGAGATTTTGGGTCGTGTTTAAAACGAAGCTTGTAGGAGAAGCTTTGAACCAATATCCCATGCCACTAGCTGACTTTATGGACTTTCCGCCAGACAAACCGCTCGAGCGGTCTAAACACCGATCGAGCAGTTCTGCCCAGAAAAAATTTCTAACTTTCTGCTACGCATTCAACAGGACCAGAATTGAAACCAACTTGCACATATAAACCAACACATGCATAAAATATATAGGAACATACTTTTCTATAACGATTAAAACAATAACCAACACGTTGCATAAATACATTACAAAACTAAAAGGAACCAGGTCTCACAATGTTGGAGGCAAACTGCCAAGATGATTGATTTGAATTCGATTTTTCAATTAAAAAACTAGACGGGAAATCGGCAAAATAGGCACTAGATTAAAAACTTTTTTATGTTGAACGATCAAAATAAAACCCGTGCCATGACAGTTAATTTTATATGAATACCTTTTGATCGTTTCATTAACTACGAACTTTGATTTTCTGAGTTGACGCTCTGAACAGACCTTGTGCTGTATTCCCGATGTGATTTCCCAAACGTAGTGTGGGTTACGATCCTTCGAGAACTGGTACCGACAGAACCTAATTAATCATAGTTTTGAAAGACAACTACTGAAATTGGTTTAGTCTACCTACATATTTATAAGCTACAGTAGGAACCTGTGAACTAATTATGACATAGACTCCTAGTGCAACTCAGATACATATCTAACAGTTTCTGCAAATATGCAAACCTCTCAACGGTTTCTACAATTAGGAAAACCTTGCAGCAATTTCTGTAATTTTTTTTAAAAAAAAATTACAGTTCATACCACTAAAGAACTGTAACTGCACTTCTAGCCATAATCTCAAGACCAATTGCATTGAGCTCATGTTATAAAATACTTAACTTATCTCTCCACATTAAGATTCTCAATACCCGCTAATTAAATTTAATTACTGACAATTTAATTTAATCAGTATTTTTGAAATTTTTTAATCACTTCCGCTTAACTTATTTGACTGCCGGATAATTAAATCCATCTGCAGGGTTTGACCTGATCAAAACTTATAAGCTTCCTTAAGGGGGTACCGTCAATCCTGAGCAATCGAGACGCAGATTCTGTCAATAATTAATACTCACCATATAATTAATACCGATATCCAACGCACCGGGACTATTGACCCATAAAAGATCGCACTCTCTAATAAATCAAAATAACGAATATTAAATATACGCAAATAATAATTATTTTGAAATTAATTACATAAGCACTCATATAACCTTGGAATATAAATTAATTTAGATAGTCAGTATAAAATTAATTACCCCAATGTGGTCATGTTCAATATTCACAAAGTGTACTAGCACAGTGAGTCAAAACAATAAATAATGCTATTATGTGTTATCCATATCTAAGACATGCCTACTAAAATTCTGTACTACAGTCGTATTGATGGTTTGTCAAATTCTATCTAAACTATGAACAAAACTTATATTCTGTAAAAACTTATAATCTGATCTTGTATACAAGGCGTACTCTACAAACTAGATTAAATACTGTATAGAATAAAGAACAACCATGCATAACATTAAACTAATGATATTGCATTCATTGTTCATTAAGATTTTTATAAAAAGAAAAAATGATATTATTAAAAATAAAATAAAATACTAAAATCAAATAAAATTTATTGTTTTCAGTATACAATACTGACAATCTCTTACTTATACTCAAAACCATGCTGCCATACATCTAACTCCCATACCCTCTACATGACAATCAAAAGTTTTAGTTAGGAATCTCTTTGTAAAAGGATCTGCAAGGTTGTCCCCTAGCATAATCTTGGTCATAGCAAAATCACCCTTCTGTACAATTTCTCGTATCATATGATACTTACCCTCAATGTGTTTTTCTTTCTTGGGGACACTTGGCTCCTTCGAGTTTGTAACTGCTCCGCTATTATCACAATAAAGTGTAATAACCGATTGAACTGAAGGCACCACGTCTAGATGCAACAGAAAACTTTTGAGCCAAACAGCCTCTTTTGTTGCTTCAGAAGCTACGAAGTAATCGGCCTCCATGGTGAAATCAATAATACAGGACTGTTTGAAATTCCTCCAACTTATAACTCCACCTATTAGAGGCAAAATTGCCAAGATTATTATTTTTGTAAACGAATTTTAAGTAAAAATTAACTAGACGAACAAACACCGAAATGGGCTCCAAATAAAACTTTTAACGTCGAACAATCAAAGATAAAACCCGTGCAACTAAAGTTAATTTAGAAGAATAGATTTTTCTGGTCAAATCTTCAACAACGTTTTTAATTTCGAGTTAAAACTCCCGTCAAATCTTCTACTATATTTTCTTATGCGATTTCTGCATATAGTGTGGGTTATAATCCTCCAAGAACTCGTACTGGCAAAACCTGGACAGTTTTAGACTTAAAGCTAAGTTATACAACTAGTTCAGTCTACCTGCATATTTATAGGGTTATAACAGGAATCTGTGGAGTAATTATGAGTAAGACTTCTAGTGGAACGTAGACACCCATCAGCGGTTTTCACAATTAAGCAAATATCATAACGGTATCTCTAATTATGAAAACCTTGCATCGATTTTTTTAATTTTCATAAAACACTGAATTACAGTTCACACCACTAAAGACTATAATTGCACTCTGACCCATAATCTCAAGACCAACTTGCATTGAGCTCTTGCTATTAAATGCTTAACATTTCTCCCAACTTTAAGATTTTTGTTACACACCAATTAAAATTAATTACTGACAATTTAATTTAATCGGCATTTTTAAATTCCTTAAACCATTCCGCTTAATTTATTTGACTGCCAGATAATCCAATTAACCTACAAGGCTTGACCCGATCAAAACTTATAAGCTTTCTTAAAGGGGTATCGTCAATTCAGATCATTCGGGACATGGCTTCCGTCAATAATTAATATTTACCATATAAATAATACTGCAATTCAACTCACCGGTAAAATATAGACACATATAAGATCGCACTCTCTAATGAATCAAAACAACGAATATTAAATATACGCAAATCAATAATTATTTCAAGATTAAGAGAATAAGTACTAGTCATAATAACCTTATAGTGTGAATTAATTTATATATTCAGTATAAAAGTAATTACTCTAAATGTTCCGTTCAATACACATAAAGTGTACTAGCACACAGAGAGAGAATAATAGCTGACGCTATTATTTGTTTCTCGTAACCAAGACAAACCTAGTAAAATTCTGTACCACAGTCGTACCGATGGTATATCCATTTCTATCTAAACTGTGAATAAAAAACGTATATTCTACAAGAACCTAAAATCTGATCTTCTGTGTAAAAACCGTAGTCTACACACTTGATTAAAATACTGTACAGAATATTAGATATCCATGCATAACATTAAAGAAAATGATATACATACATTGCTCATAAAGATTCTTATAAAATAAAAAATTAATTTTATTAAAAAATAAAATTAAATACTAAAAACATGAATTTCAGTATATCAACCCTAACAATCTCCCACTTATACTCAAAACTATGCTGCCATACATCTGACTCCCGTGCCCTCTACATGACTATCAAAAGTCTTAACCGGTAAGCTCTTTGTAAAAAAATCTGCAAAGTTGTCTCCTGATACAATCTTGGTCACAACAACATTACATTTCTGTACAATTTCTCATATCATGTTATACTTACACTTAATGTGTTTTCCTTTCTTGTGGACCCTTGGCTCTTTTGAGTTTGCAACCACTCTGCTATTGTCACAATAAAGTGTAATAGCCGACTGAACTTAATGGACCACCTCTAAATCCAACTAAAAATTCTTGAGCCAAATGGCTTCCTTGCCTACTTCAGAAGCTGCTACGTACTCAGCCTCCATAGTGGAATTAGTAATGCAAGACTGCTTGATACTCCTCCAACTTATAGCTCCACCTCCTAAGGTAAACACATATCTTGAGGTAGACTTACGAGAATCCCTGTCAGACTAGAAATTTGGGTCTGTGTACCCTGAACATACTAGGCTATCTACCTGATAAACTAACATATAATCTTTAGTCCTTTTCAAGTACTTTATTATATTCTTTATCGTTGTCCAATGTTCTTACCTTGGGTTAGACTGATATCTACTAACCATGCCAACAGCAAAGTAGATGTCGGATCTAGTGCAAAGCATAGCATACATGAGGTTTTCTACTGCTGAAGCATAAGAAACCGTCTTCATCTTCTCTATCTCATTAGGTGTCTTAAGACATTTATCCTTGGATAGAGTGATTCCATGTTTGAAAGAGAGAAACCTTTTCTTAGAATCCTGCATGCTAAAATAAGTAAGAATATCATCGATATACTTTGCTCGTAATAAGCTTAACATCATTTGTTTTCGATTTCGCATAAGCTTGATTCCAATGATGTGACTGGTTTCTTCCAAGTCCTTCATATCGAACTGTGCAGATAACCATAATTTAATCATTGATAATGTCCCCACATCATTTTCGATAAGCAAGATATCATATACATAAAGTACTAAAAAAATCATCACGCTTCCGTCACGCTTCTTGTATGCATAGGACTCATCCGGACTCTAATCAAAATCATAAGATTTTATGGCTTGATCAAACCAATTGTTTCAAGACCTCGATGCCTGCTTAAGTTCACAAATGAATCTCTTAAGCTTACACAACATGTGTTCCTGGCCTTTTGTAATGAATTCATCTGGTTGTATCATATAGACACACTTGTTAAGACTTCCGTTAAGGAAAGCTGTCTTGACATTCATTTACCAGATTTTGTAATTGAAATGAGCAGCAATGGATAAGAGAATTTGAATAGGCTTAAGCATGGCTACCAGCGAAAAGGTTTGCTCATAATTAATCCATTCTTTCTGAGTGAACCCTTTTGCAACAAGCCTAGCTTTGAAGGTTTCAATCTTCCCGTCTGCTCCTCTCTTCCTCCTGTAGATCCACTTGCATCCAATGAATTTTATCCCTTCGGGTGGTTCTACAAGTTTCCAAACTTGATTGGAATACATAGATTTCATCACTGAATTCATAACCCTTTGACAAAGATCTACATCTTTATTTTGTAGTGCTTCATTATAGTTACAGGGCTTGATATCTAGTTCTATTGGTATCCTATCAAAAGACTCTCCTAAGAACATATACCGATTAGGTTGATGAAAAATCCTCCCACTGCGACAAAACACTACCTGTGTCTGTGTACTAGTAGTAAAAGTCTGTACAGAATCTGAACCGTGCATCAGCACCCTGTTCTTGATTTGTACTTATTCCGATAATCATCCCACTATGACGAGGTAATAGAATATCAATGACTTGTGGTACCTCTTCTGTTTTACTAGTATTTTCGCTTAGTTCTTCTATAACAATATTGGTCTTTGGCCTGTGGTCCATAATATAATTCTCTTCCAAAAATTAGGTATTAGTGCTAACAATGACCTTCTAATTCTTAGGATTATAAAATAGACCACCCTTCGTTCCCTTGGGATAGCCTACAAAGAATAGACTTCTGTCCTCGCTTCAAACTTACCCACATTCCCTTCCAACACATGTGTTGGACACCCCTAAATTCAAATGTATTTCAGATAAGGCTTACGACTAGTTCACAATTCTGTGCGAGTAGAAGGTACTGACTTAGAAAGTTTCAAGTTCAGAATGTAAGCCGCTGTCTCTATAGCGAGTCCTTAAAATGAATCGGGTAATCCTTAATAACTCATCATGGGCCTCACCATATCCATAAGAGTCATATTCCTTCTTTCTGCTACACCATTCTGCTACGGAGTGCCAAGTGCAGTCAACTGGGATGAAATCTCCTCTAATGATAAGTAATCCTTAAACTCTCCAAAGTGGCATTCTTCACCACGGTCGGATAGTAGTGATTTGATACTTTTACCTAGACGCTTCTCTGCCTCCGCCTTAAATTCTTTAAATTTCTCAAAGCATTCAGACTTTCGGTGCATTAGGTAAATGTATCCATACCTTAAGTAGTCATCAATAAAATTGAAAAAGTACTCAAAGCCACCTCTTGCCCTGATTGTCATAGGACCACACACATCAGAATGAACTAGCTCCAACGGTTTTTTAGCTCTATAGCTTTTGGCCAAAAAGGCCTCTTGGTCATCTTTGTTAGAGGCAAAACTGCCAAGATCTTTGTTTTTACAAATGATTATCTAAAAAAAATTAACTAGACAGGCAAATGACAAAACGGGCTCCAGATAAATTTTTTTACGACGAACGATCAAAAATAAAATTCGTGCAACCAAAGTTAATTTAGAAGAATACATTTTTACTGGTCGAATCTTCAACTACGATTTGAATCCGAGCTGAAGCTCCTATCAAATCTTCAACTGTGTTCCTTTATGCGATTGGTAGATATAGTGTGGGTTATAATCTTTTGCGAACTTGTACCGGCAGAACCATGATAGATTTAGTCTTAAAAACAAGCTATGAAACTTGTTCAGCCTATCCACATATTTATAGGGTTACAGTAAGGACCTGAGTAGTAATTATGAGTAAGACTTCTAGTGAAACACTGACACGTATCAGTGGTTTTCGCAATTAATAAAACATCATAGCGGTATCTGTAAATATGGAAAACCAGCAGTGGTTTCTGTAATTTTCATAAAATACTAAATTATAGTTTACTCCACTAAAGAACTATAATTGCACTCTGACCTATAATCTCAAGACTATCTAGTATTGAGCTCCTGTTATTAAATGTTTGACATTTCTCCCCACGTTAAGATTCTTGATACTCGCCAATTAAATTTGATTACTGACAATTTAATTTAATCGACATCTTGATATTTCTTAAGTCATTTTGCTTAACTTATTTGACTGTCAGATAATCAAATTCACTAGCAGAGTTTGGCCCGATCAAAACTTATAAGCTTCATTAAGGGGGTATCATCAATCCCAGTCTTTCGGGATGTGAATTCCTTTAATAATTAATATTCGCCATATAAATATACCGCTATCCAACTAACTGAGAATATAAACCCATATAAGATCGCACCCTTTAATGATTCAAAACAATGACTATTAAATATACACAAATTAATAATTATTTTAGGATTAAGATGATAAGCACTATTCACAATAACTTTAAGGTGTGAATTAATTTATATAGTCAATATAAAATTAATTTTTTCAAATATCTCGTTTAATACACACAAAGTGTACTACCACAGATAGTCGTAATAATAAACGACGCTATAATCTATTACCCGTAACCAAGACATGCCTACTAAAACTCTGTATTACAGTTGTACCGATGGTATGTCTATTTTCATCTAAACTATGAATATAAAACTTATATTCTACAAAAACCTAAAACCTGATCTTCTATGTGCAAGTCGTACTCTACGCACCAGATTAAATACTATACAGAATATCGAATATTTATGCATAACATTAAAGAAATGATACGCATGTATTACTCATAAAATAGAAAATTAATTTTATTAACATAAAATTAAATATTAAAAATATAATTTTTAGTATACCAATGCTAACAATCTCCCACTTATACTCAAAATCATACTGTCATAAATCTAACTCCCATGCCCTCTACATGACTATCAAAAGTCTTAGTCAGTAGGTTCTTTGTAAAAGGATCTACAAGGTTGTCCCCTAATACAATCTTGGTCACAACAAAATCACCATTCTATACAATTTCTAGTATCATGTGATACTTACGCTCAATGTGTTTTCCTTTCTTGTGGACATTTGGCCTCTTCGAGTTTATAAATGCTCCACTATTATCACAATAAAGTGTAATAGCCGATTGAACTGAAGGCACCACATCTAGATGCAATAGAAAGTTTTTGAGCCAAACGGCCTCATTGGCTGCTTCAGAAGCTACGAAGTAATCGGCCTCCATGGTGGAATTAGCAATACAGGACTACTTGATATTCCTTTAACTTATAACTCCACCAATTAGAGGCAAAATTGCTAAGATTATTGTTTTTGTAAACGATTTTCAGTAACAATTAACTAGACGGACAAACGTCGAAACGGGCTCCAAATAAAACTTTTAACGTCGAACGATCAAAAATAAAACCCGTGCAACCAAAGTTAATTTAGAAGAATACATTTTTCTAGTCAAATCTTCAACAACATATTTAATTCCTAGTTAAAACTCCCGTCAGACCTTCTATTGTATTTCTTTATGCGATTTCTGGATATAGTGTGAGCTATAATCCTCCGAGAACTCGTACCGGCAGAACCTGAAAAGCTTTAGACTTAAAGATAAGTTAAGAAACTAGTTCAGCCTACCCACATATTTAGAGGGTTACAACAGAGACATGTGGAGTAATTATGAGTAAGACTTCTAGTGGAACGCAGACACCCATCAGCGATTTTTGCAATTAAGTAAACCTAATAGCGGTATCTCTAATTATGAAAACCTTGGAGCAATTTTTACAATTTTCATAAAATACTGAATTATGATTCACACCACTAGGAGCTTGTTTTAAACCATGCATAGCTTTTGTTAGTTTAAATACATGATTTGAATAGTGATAATTTTCAAAATTAGGTGGTTGTTCAACATATACTTTCTCATTTATAAAACCATTTAGAAAAGCACTTTATACACTCATTTGAAAAAGTTTAAAGTTTCTAAAGGATACATATGCAAGTAGCATACGAATGGCTTCCATCCTAGCTACAGGTGTATAGGTTTCATCAAAGTCAATTCCTTCTTCTTGATTATAGCCCTGTGCAACTAGCCTACCCTTGTTACGGATAACACTGTCATTTTCATCCTTTTTATTTCTATATACCCATTTAGTTCCAATTATTGTATGATCGTTAGGACTAGGAACTAAATTCTAAACTTTATTTCTTTTGAATTGGTTTAATCCTTCTTGTATGGCTATTATCCAAGATTCATATTTAACTGCATCATTTATATTTTTAGGTTCTTCTTATGAGCAAAAAGCAAGATGATCACAAATATTTTTTAAAGATGATCGAGTAGTTACCCCTCGTGAAGGTTCACTTATGATTTGATTCATAGGGTGGTCCTTGGTCTTTAATTCCTTTGGCAGTTCTTTATGATCATTTTGTTTTTGATAAATTTAGTTTTAGGCAAATCCTTAACCAAATCTTTTTTGACAAGTTTGGATAGAAAATCTATGCTAGCATGACCTAATCTCCTATGCCATAACCAACTAGTTTCATTTACTGTAGAAAAATATTTAACATTTTGAGAACTTAAATTTTCAAAATCAATAGTATAAACATTTTCAAATTGTCTTGCACCAAATATAACTTTATGATTTTCTTTCTTTTCAACAACACAAGTGTCATGAAAAAATTGTACACTATAGCCTTTATCACACAATTGACTTATACTTAGAAGATTATGTTTAAGATCATCAACCAGAAGTACATTATCAATGGATATGGAGGATTCCTTACCAACCTTACCTATACTAATGATTTTATATTTTTGGTTGTCTCCAAAGGTTACATAACCTCCATCCTTAGGTCTTAGGCTTGAGAATTTTGATTTGTCACCCGTCATATGTCTTGAGCATGTACTATCCAAGTACCATTTATCTTTTGATGAGGAGGATCTCAAGCACACCTACAAAATAGTTTAAATGATTTTTTTTGGTACCCAAATCTTTTTGGGTCCTATAGGATTAGTGTTTTTAACTCTCCAAATCATTTTTGAGACACAATTATTTCTTTTTAGTGAGCAAACAAATTTAATGTGCCCCTTTTTCTTGCATTGAAAATAAATTACATCTTCATAGATATTTCTTGAATATGAGTATGAAAAGTTCATTGATTATTTTACAAAATAATTTTTAGATTTAATTTTTACTTTTCTATTGTAACCAATTCATTCTTTATTTAATGACCTTCTTTGTACGCCTAAAAAATTTTCAAAGTTCTTTTTTCCATTTGTGAAATTATAGACTATTTTTGAATAATCTTTCACTTTTCTTTTTAATTCACAAAAAACATTATTTTCAATATTTTTACCTTTTAAGCTCGTGTTCTTTTCTTAAATTTTTTTTTTCCAATTTAGACATTTTTAGAAAGTTTTGTTAATTTATCAAATTTAACTTTTCTTTCTTTCCAAAGACTCAATTAGCAAACCATGCTCTTTAGACATTTTTTCTTTTGCATTTTTAGCATTTTTATTTAAGATTTTCAATTCCTCAATTTCTTTAGAAAAGTTTTTATTTTTTATTTTTAATTATATATTTTTATTTTCTAATTTTAAAAGACTCTTATGTAAATTAAACAATTCATTTTTAAGTTCATCATATGATGGCATAGAGTAAAAAGAACTAGATTCATTGCATGAGTTAGAATGAAAATTTACCTTTTCATTTATACTTGGCATCAAGCAGAAGTTAACCATTTCGTCATCACTTGACCTATTGCTTGACTCGTTTAAATCTTAGTCATCCCACGTAGTTGCTTTCATGGCATTCTTTTTCTCCTTTGAGTCCTTTTTTAGTAAAGGACACTTTGGCCTGATGTGCCCAGTTTTGTTGCAGTTATAGCGAGTGATTCTTTCTTGAAGTCTCGTTTGTTTGAATCTCTTTTGTCAAATTTTGTGCCTCGAAATCTTCTCAAAATCTTTTTGTCTCTTTTGAGAAAATTTTCAAATCTTCTTGTGATAAGAGCCATGTCATCATCGTTGATCTCCTCATTCTCTTCATCACTTAAACTCTCTTTTGAAGATTTAAGAGCAATGGACTTCTTGACTTTGTTCTGTTTGTTAACTCTTTCATTTATGTTGAGCTCGTATGTTAGCAGTGACCCAATTAGCTCATCTAAGGTCATCACCCTTAGATTCTTTGCTTCGGAGATGGCTGTAGCCTTAGCTTCCCAAATAGGTGGCAAAACTTTAAGTACTTTCCTTAAAAGCTCATAAGATTGGTAAGTTTTTCGAGTGCATAAAGAGAGTTAATAATGTGAGTAAAGCGAGTGTACATGCTAGAGATAGTTTCATCATCATTCATTTTAATGCCTTCGTACTCACTAATTAGTCTATTAATTCTAGAATCTTTAACATCTTGAGTGCCTTCATAAGTAATTTTTAATTTTTCTCATATTTCTTTAGCACTTTTATATGTCATTATACGATTATATTTGTTAGCATCTAAAACACTATACAAGGCATTCATAGCATTAGAGTTTATTTGAGGTTGCTTCATATCATTTTCATTCATTTCTTCTTCTAGCTTAGGAACTTCTTTACCTTCTACAGTTTTAGTAGAAATGAAATTACCTTGGATGATCACTCTTCAAGCCCTCAAATCCATGGTTTGAATAAAAATTCTCATTCTTTGCTTCTAAAAGGTGTAGTTAACACCACAGAAGATTAGAGGCCTTGTAGAGGATTGACCTGTTATGGTTGGTATACTGAAAATCATGTTTTTAGTATTTAATTTTATTTTAATAAAATTAATTTTTTATTTTATGAGAAT
>JAOTRH010324048.1:0-37385 GCA_034768845.1 Heliamphora exappendiculata
ATATATGTTATGCCTCACGGTAATGTTTGGGAATTTAAATCAAGCATGGAAGTTATTTTTGAGCTTGTGTGTGTGTTCGTAGTGATGATTGAAAGTGGTATTATGTAGGAAAATTCGGTTAGGTGAGGTTATATGGTTGTATAGCTCAGTTGTAGCTTGAGTGAAAATAGAAATTGCAGTTCAGGTTTGACCACTCGAGCGGAGTGTTGGCTGAGAGTTCTCTAGATGGCGACCACCCAAGCGGTGTGGGTTCCACTCGAGCGGATTGTCGCAGATCTATTTTTTTTAAAGGGTCGCGTGGACCCCTTTTTCTTTCATTTCTTTCATTCCTCTCTCTCTCTCTAAAGCAAAGGTGAAGGTTAGGGTTTAGGTTTGAGAGCTTCTAGAGGTTTGTTTAGCCTCTTTGGGGTGAGATTCTTGTGTTCCTCTCGGCGATTCAACCGTTGGAGAGCCAATTTTGGTCTTGGCAGACTATTTTCTCGCCACGTGGTTAGAGATCGCTGTGATTGGTGCTCGTGTGAACCTTTCTCTCGTGAATCTAGCTTCCAAAAGGCAGGATTCAAGACTTGCTTTGAATGTTTGTGTGATATATGTCGTATATTTTAAGCTTATGAATATCCGAGCATGATAATTGAGTTTTCTTGAAACCCTAAGTGATTTTGATGATAATGGAGGCTAGGCCCTAGAATTATGAGGAGATTAACTTTATTCCATCTTGATATTGTCCTTTCTTGTGGTTGGAACAACAAAATGAGGATCTAGGGTTTGGGTTTTGATTTAAACTATGGAAATTGGGGGTTTGGGTTTAAAGCTTCAGTATGATGAAATTGGCATGATTAATGATTAAATTGTGAGTTATTACCACTATTGTGAATGTTATTTCATGAATTAAAGTGGTACCTGTTGATGTTGGGCCGAAAGTGCGGGTTTCGTGTAATAAAACTAATGAAATTGTGAAGGTATTGCCATGTAACGGTTAAATTGAGGTTTGACCTCCATAGTATCGAAAATGCAAACAATGAAAATGTCTAATGATGTGGGATAGGCGAGAGGAACCCTTGGGGTTGGACTCGTGCATGGGTTTTAGTGATTTATATGTATAAAAAGGGCCGATTTGGGATCCATGGGATTGTTTAAGATTGGGCACGAGTTGCTCCACGGTGAAAGACCAGAAAACTGCGCAGATTGGGTTCTCTGCCCGCCGGCTAATGAATCGGGAAAGGACATTTGTCGTGTCCGGGTATAGAACATTTCGTTACTCCATAGGGCCTGTGTGGCTGCGTTGGTTGTAGCGTTACGCGGGCCTATACACTGGCCCAACGTCGGCACTTGAGATTGTTAACCACGAGTTGGTGAAATATTAGAAAAGTCTCTGTGTGTGTAGGCGTGTGTTATAACGTATCGGGTTGGTAAAATCATAAATTGAGAATTGAAGATGCTAATGTGTTTGGTTAATAGAGAATAATAAACCCCTTTGAATGAATTCGGTTATGCATGGGAAATTTACTTTGGAATGAAAGATGTGAATCCTATTAAACTTATATGTATATCTTGTATAGCCATCTTCGCATGACATGCATACATTCAGTATTAGTCTTGTTCCTACGAGCTTCGGTTCATGTTGTTTAACAACATTTCAGGCAATAACAGAAAGAAGGCCATGGAGTGAGACCAATGATTAAAGGCTTTTGGGAAGGTTGATGGGATTACATTATCTCCTTAAATAGTTGATTTTTGAGAAATGAGAGTGTAAAGATGTAATTCCTTTTTGAGTATTTAGATTACTGTAATAATGAACTAAAATACTATTGTTGTAAGACCTTAGGGTCATATATTCACGTGGTGCGTGCATGCGAGGATGTACTTACTTGGTTGGGTTGTATACCTTGATCTAATTATGAATTTTGACAGAGATGTTTGGCTTATGATAAATAATGAATTGGTTCTCAATTTCTTTTTTTATACCACAACTTTACTCCCTCTAAGCAAGTTTAATAAGATCCTTTAGTGAATTTTATTTCCAAAATTAAAGACATTTTTCATAGTTTTTGGGCAAAACTCTCAGGTGTGTTACCGCTCGAGCGGTGAGGTGTCCGTTCGAGCAGTCTCGGTTGTGTCTCACTTTTAAAAATTTGTTTTAAATCAAGTTTCTCACAAGTGGACTTTTAGGCATAAATGGGTTGTCAAAGGCACTGTTTTCAAAGAAAAGGGCTTTCACATCGACCTAGTTTCAAAACATGCTCGAATTTTAATAAAACGAGGTTGAAGCGTTACACAACACATCTACTGTCACAGTACATCTATGGAATACATTTCAAAACCCACCGTAGCTTAACTACGAAAACCCACAAAATAGTTTATATAACACATGTATAAAAGAGATCCAATCCATTGATATGGAGATCTAAAACCATTTTCAGCAAAACATTTAAATGGTGAGACTCAATCCCACGGGTTAGCTCCAAACCTCCAAACAGACGTTTTTCACCATTTTCACAAAACAACTCATTTTCGAACCTCGTTTTGAAAACTAGAGCTACCACATATTTGAAACATATATACCACCAAGAAAAGGAAAAAAAAATTCACTTTTACCCAAAATCAAGGTTTACACATGAAAATCACGTTTGATGTATTTTTTACCTGGTAAAAACGCATACAATCACATATATCACCCTTATACAGCAGTATGGTCTAAAATCGTACCTCAGGGAGTCAACAACTCGACGTCTCAAAATTGAACAGCGTCAGAATGAGAATCCGATCAGATGGAAGCGAAGCTGTCGACCCTAATAGTAAGGATCCACAACGGAACCAACCCAAAACCAAGCTTCGGACCCTCAAAGCTAGAGAGAAAGCAGAGAAAAGGGGAAACTTAACTCTTAAGAAATGCTATAATAAATATCTCCCGCCGCTGGGATATTTATAAACACGGAAAAAAGGTACTGTTCAGTCGATTGGACCCTTGAGTTCAGTCGACCGAATCCAAATTTCTCGGTCCAGTCGACTAGGCCAAGCCCTCCAGTTGACCGAACTGCTGGACAGTGTGTTTTGCCTCTACCAAACCCCAGAAAGCATATAACACATTTAGTCATGCTGTTCTACAACTGTAAAGCATAACTCATGCATCGAAACTATTCATATACTGAAAGAAACATGTCAAGTATATAAATAACTCAAAAAAGAAAAGGGTTCAGGGTCTCACAATTTCAGTTCTTGATTCTTCAAGTGTTTCAAGGAGTGTGTTGGGGGATATTTTGACGGATTTTAGATACAAGGTATAGAGGTTTTACTTACTTATTTAAGAGCTCAAGGGATGGTGGAGGATGGACTTGGACTTAGCTTTCGAAAATCTTCTCGGTTTCCTCCTTTTTCTTCCTTCTTCTTCCTCAAACTCTCCCAAACCCTCAAGATCAAAGTGTTTCTGGTTACTCCCCCTCTCTTGGCCAAAAATGACATATAGAGAAGATGTTGTTTGGCTCTCTTTATATAGGCAAGGCTAGGGGACATGTGAGAGACCAAAAAGTACAAGAAAGGTCCTTTTTCTTCATTTTTCATATTGTGAATAGATCTTGATTTAAGTTGATGTAAGTTTTTGTGGGCTAAAATTCAGATATGGGGATGCTAAATGTAGATAGGGGCTGATTGGGGGACAAAAATCTGATTTCCCATCAATCAAGGGGTTGTCTCGATTTTCGTGCCCCTATTGTGCAAAAAATTGCATTAAAAGTTAATTTGATTTATCTTTTTGGTGTCTTTTTCTATTAAGACTTATTATTTTAATATGTTTATGAGAAATATAATATTTTCATGTATTATCATAGTTTCCATAGCAATTGATTAAATAGATGTAGTCTTTTAAGTCAACTTAAGCTACTTTGACAATATGTGACTATTTGACTTATTTTGTTATGTATGAACTTTAATAATGATTTGTTTGCTTTTGTTGACCTATAACACTATATTATTATGTATATTACTTGTTGAATAAGTATTGGATTATCATAAAGCTTAATTTTATACCTTTCTCATCTTTTAAAGTTAAAAGGAAAGGAAAAAGTCACTTTTTGGCACACTTCCCAAGGTGGTTGGCCACTAAGGGGTGTTGTTGGCAATTTTTGTGTTATTTTGTCTTTTACTACTTAATTGTACTTAAATCCTTGATTTAGGGTATCCTTATATCAAATTTTAAATTTTTAAGGCTTTTTGCTATACTATGGGAAAAATGGTTATTTTACCCTATTTATGAGAATTTTTTATTTTTAATTCATTATTTAATGATATTTACCTCATTTAGAATGTTAGGAGATTCTCTGGGTGCTAGGGTTTTATTGCTTGTGTTTTGAACCTTTTTAGGGTTTCTAGGCCGAACTTAGGGTTTTTGGTTCGAGTAAGGGGTTTTAAATTTCTTTCGTATTCTATGGCCTCGTGGACTATCCGTCACTAATACTAGAGTCCGAGCAGGGTCATTACAATCTACCCCACTAAAAATAAATTTTGTCTCCAAAATTTCGTATTGTATATCGAACTGCGAATAACTGAGGATAACTCGCCTTCATGGCTTCCTCTCGTTCCCAGGTTGATTCTTCAATTCTGTTGTGGTTCCAAAGAATTCGAATGAGTGGGATGGTCTTTCGTCTAAGAACCTTGTCACGTTGATTGATTATCCTTACAGGTTGTTCTTCAAAGGTAGCGTCCTCATTGATATGAAGTTCCTTCCAATCTAAAATATGCGCAGGATCAGGTTCGTACTTTCTCAACATCGACACATGAAAAACATTACGAACACTTGCAAGCTGCGGTGGTAGGGCCAAACGATATGCTACTTCTCCAACTTTAGCCAAAACTTCGAACGGTCCAATGGACCTTGGAGCTAACTTTCCTTTTCGGCTAAAACGTATAACTCCTCGTCGTGGTTGGATCTACAGGAATACATAATCTCTCACTTCAAATTGTTGCGATCTCCATCGCTGATCATCGTAGCTCTTTTGTCTGCTCTGAGCAGTAGCTAATCGTTGCTAAATCAGTCGCATCTTCTCGGTAGAATCTTGTATAAAATTTGGTCTAAAAAGTGCATTCTCTCCTACTTCTTCCTAACAAATTGGTGAACGACACGGTCTTCCATAAAGAGCTTCATATGGCGACATGCCAATACTGGATTGGTAGCTATTGTTGTAAGAGAACTCAACCAACGATAGGTGCTTCTCCTAATTTTCCTTGAAATCCATGACGCAAGCTCGAACCATGTCTTCTAGTGTTTGAATCGTGCGTTCAGATTGTCCATCAGTTTGTGGATGAAAAGTCGTGCTGAAACAAAGCTCTGTTGCTAAAGCAGCATGTAGGCTTTGCCAGAATCGCGAGGTGAAACGCAGGTCTCGATCTGATACGATAAATAACAGAACTTCGTGATGACGAACGATTTCCTAAACGTATTTTTAACTTAGGTTTTCCAATTTCTCGGTCATTTGAATAGGTAGGAAATGTGCTGAGTTTGTGAGACAATCCACGATTACCCAGATAGAGTCGTGTCCAGCTGGTGACCTTGGTAATCCAGAGACAAAATCCATAGTGATGTGGTCCCATTTCCATTGGGGTATCTCTAGGGGTCGAAGGGTTCCTCTTGGTCTTTGGTGCTTGGCCTTCACTTGCTGACATGTAAGGAATTTGGCTACGAAGCTTGCTACATCCTTTTTCATGCCATTCCAATAATAGTGCCACTTCAAATCATGGTACATCTCTGTTCCTCCGGGGTGGATCGCAAAGAGTGATTGATTTTGTTCCTTCAGGATGTCTCTCCTTAGTTCCTCGACATTCGGTACGAAAAGCCTACCTAGGTATGTCAGATGTCCATGTTTGTTAACTACCCAACCTGGTTTTGATTCCTCCATGATAAGGCACCTCTGAATAAATTCAAACTCCTGGTCATACTTTTGGGCATTCACGATTTGTTAGCAAAGATTTATCGTTGCCACGGTTAGACAAAAATAGTTCCCATCTCCCATTTCTGACGGTTGGAGTCGATATTCATTGAGCGTTCCCACCATGTTCCATTCTCTTACCGCTATTCTAGCCAACGTTCTCTTGATCCTCTGACTAAGGGCGTCATCTACCACATTCGCTTTACCCGAGTGATAGTCTAAAGTGAACTGATAGTCCTCCTAGTATTCCATCCATTGGCGTTGTCTCATGTTGAGGTCCTTTTGGTTGAATAAGTACTTCAGACTTTTGTGGTCCGAGAATAGTTCGAACTGTTCTCTGTAAAGATAGTGCCTCCATAACTTTAGTGCAAAAACCACAGTTGCAAGTTCTAGGTCGTGAGTAGGATAGTTTTGCTCGTGAGGTTTCAACTGTCTTGATCCATATGCTACTACCTTATCGTTTTGCATCATCACGCATCCTAAACCTTCGTTGGACGCGTCGCAATACAGTGTATATCCAACCTCTCTTTCAGGTATGATTAAAATAAGAGCGCTAATCAATCTTTTCTTAAGCTCCTGAAAAGCTGTCTCACACTTATCACTCCATTCAAACTTCACTCCCTTCTGTGTTAATCTTGTCATTGGTTGCACCAATTTAGAGAAATCTTGATAAACCTTCGATAATATCCAATTAATCCCAGGAAACTACGAATTTCAAAGACGTTCTCAGGTGGTTTCCAATCCAAAATGGCTTCCACTTTGGCTGGGTCCACAACTATCCTTTCTTTAGAAACCACGTGTCCTAAAAACTTCACTTCATGTAACCAAAATTCACACTTGCCTTCGCATAAAATTGTGAATCCCTTAGTTTATGCAAAACGATCCTTAAATGTTGTTCATGTTCTTCCTCAATCCTTGAATATAACAGGATGTCATTTATAAAAACCACTATAAACTGGTCGAGGTAGGGCTAAAAAATTCTATTCATCAAACTCATGAAAACTCCTGGGGCATTCGTCAATCCAAAAGGCATCACGACGAACTCATAGTGTCCATAACGCGTTCTAAAGGCTGTCTTTGGAATATCTTCCTCTTTATCTCGGAGTTGGTGGTATCCTTAGCGTAGATCAATCTTTGAGAAACAGGCTAACCCTCGAAGTTGGTCAAAGAGATCATCTATGCAGGGTAAAGGGTATCAATTTTTGATCGTTACTTTATTCTACTAATGGTAGTCGATGCAAAGACGTAAGATTCTATCCTTCTTCTTGGTAAATAATACTGGTGCTCCCCACGGCGATGTACTTGGACAGATAAAATCCTTACTAAGTAATTCTTAAAGTTGGTCCTTTAATTCTCTTAGCTCGGCGAGAGCCATCCGGTGTGCTACAATCAAAATTGGTGCAGTTCCAAGTTGGAGCTCTATCAAAAACTCGACCTCACGATGTGGGGGTAATCCAGGTAGTTCTTTCGGGAATACATCTTCATATTCACACACGACTCATGGTAATTCAGTGGTTGATGAGACGTTTACACTAGCAAGCAGACAGGTTAATCTTCCTACAAAGTTATTTGATTCGCGCTCTTTCGCACTACTTGGGGTTAAGACTTCGCGTCGTTCTCCTTGAATTCGCACGGTAGTGCCATCCTCTGCTTGTGCCCATATTTTCTTCTGTTGGCAATCCATAATAGCGCGATGTCCAGAGAGCCAATTATTGGCCTAACAAGGCTTCAATAACCGATTTTGTTGATAACAAGCATATGCTTAGCACAATCCAAGATATATAGTGAAAGCCATGACACAAATTCAAAACAAGTTCCTTGACGACAAGTTTTTGTGGCACAAATACAAAGAATCGAGATAGTGAAGACTTGAAGAACATATTGTAAATTTTATTTTTTAGGATCTTTGTACATTCATGTTATCTCTTGAATATTTCTTTGAAGCTCATAGGAATCCTAAATATCTTTAAAAAAATGTTTTTTCAAAGTATAAAAAGATCAAACATTTTTGGAAAATCATAAATCTGGATTTTTAAATGATCCAGTCGACTGAGGCTTTTATACAGTCAACTGAGTGGGCTACCAAAAATTGATTTTCATATCCAAATCAGTTAAGTCGATCGAACCTCAGGTCCAGTCGACTGAAGTGAAGTTCAGTCGACCGAACTTCTTCCTTCTGTCGACCGAACAGCTTAAATTTTGAATTTTTCTAAAAATTGCTAGTTTGACTCTTCTATATTTAGCCTAACGACTAGTTGGATTTTGGAGCCTACAAATAGAAGCCTTGTGCTATTGTTTCAATCATCCAAAGCCTCTCAAACATCTCTCAATTTATTACTCTCTTGTGATTCAAAATCTTGAGTCTTTCGTACATATTTTGAGCAAAAAATTCTTTAGAATTCTCTTTGAGCTTCATAGTCATATTCTATTGAGAAGTGAGTTAGAGTGTTCATTGTTTGTACTTATTTGCTCATCCAAGAAGCATTCTTTTGTATACTTTCATATCACCATTGTTGATTTGTATTTGAGAAAGGCGTTTCTCAAAAGAGGCTAATCCACCTACAAGGATTGGGTTGCATTGACAAGGGTACATTCTCAAGAGAGGCTACTCTGCCTAGACTAAGGAGAGAGGCTACTTCGCCTAGACTAAGGAGAGAGGCTCCTCCACCGATTGAAGGACTGGTAGTTAAAATTCTCATAGCAGTTGGCTTGTGTTACGCCCCAAACCTAGGGTCACGTGAAAATTCAGCAAACACCAGTTTTACAAAAAAAAAGGTTTTCATACATTCAAATCCACCTGTTGAAATTACAAAAAAACCCAATATGCATCTCTCATAAACAGTAAATATCATGTATAACATACATAAATATATCGCCTTATGGCATAGAAAATTGCCTTCAGGAATAGGCATACCAAGAAGAAGGAAAACTATAAAAGTCTTCTGCCACCACGGGCATCACCAGAGCTACACCTCATCCACATCATCACCTGAAAATAGTTTTACAAAAAAGTTCCACCCGTGAGCCGAAGCCCAATAGAAATAGACAATAAAGATGTAAAACAGGTAATATGCAATTACATGGTGGAAGCAAACTCAATCACAACCCAAAATGGTTTTCCATCCAAAAACCGACAAGTTTTCCCACCCTATTTCCATCCTTAAACCCATGAGTTTGCAAATAATGCAAGTAAACCAGCATAGTTAAGAACAAACAGTAATCAAAATATTGTTCCCTCGCAGAATGCACCATCATGGAATAAGAAGAGTAAGATCCTATGTACCGACTCAATCACAAGAGGATAGAGGTAGCAACTACAGACCCCTGTCCAGTATCTAACCCCCAGATATCGTGGGATCGCCTAGATACACATAGGTTCTATACAGAGCACCATGAACGTAAAAACTCAATTTACGGGTTCTGACCCCGAGAGAGCTGAGCACCCATCCGTCAGAGTTTACGGAGACTAGCCCGAAGGACCAGAGTACCTACTTTGCACACGTTTTTTGACTTACACTGAGGGCAACTCATGCCAAATACACGTCATCCCGGTACATCTAGATATTCTTCTAAAAATAGTACCGTAGCTCAACTACGAAAACATTTGCTCAAAACAATACATCATACATGTATAATGATCCATCAATCTACATGGAGATCAAACAAAACATTTTCAAAATATTTTTTTCCATTTTCCACAAAATGTTTCAAATCCTGAGACTCAACCCCAAAGGCTAGCTCCAAACTCCAAAACATAAAATGTTGAGATTTCCATGAAAATCCTCCGTTTTCGAACAAGTACCACCGTTTTCAAGAACACCATTTGAAAATCATAAAAAAAAATCACATGTCATGTGATGTACTAAACCAAAAAAAGTGAAAAACATGCTTTTTACCTGAAAAACCATGGTTTAAACATAGATATGACATTTCATGCATTTTTTATAGGTGAAAAAGCATACAATTACATATAACACCCTATTACAGCAGTAGGGTCTAGAATCCGACCTCGTTGGGTCAAAACCTGATGCTTCGAAAACTGGGTCTCATCGAAAAGAGAATCAGACCGGATGAGTGCGAAGCTAGTAGCGTGAATAGCAGATCCACAAGCTGAACGTTGAAAACTAGGCTCGGGTGGGTCAAAATGTGGAGAGAAGGAAGAGAGAATGGAAAGAACTAAGCTTTTCCAAACATTCTAGGGGCTGGAATACATATAGGTATGCGAAAAACACTGTTTAATCGAGTGAAGAGAGCACTTCAGTCGACTAAAGTGCCTCAAGAAACACAAATTGCCACAGTTCTGTCGACTGAACCCCTGAGTTTAGTCAACCGAACTCAAGAAAAATGGTTCAATCGACTGGACCAAGCCCCCCAGTCGACTGAACCCAAGGTTGTCAACCTATTGGTTTTCAGTTCAGTCGATCGAACTCACCAGTTCTGTTGACTGAACAGCCTACTATTTTGGTCTCAGATTTTGTGTTCTAAGGCCAACAAAACAAGCCAAAAACCAACCCAACCGATCTAAACAATGTCTGGGAAAGCTTAAAACATATCTATACATGCTGTTCTAAAACTCAAAACATAAACCAAGCATCGATGATATATAACATGAAGAAAAAACATGTCAACATTTATATATATCAAAATTAACAAGGTTCAGGGTCTCACAACTCTCGCCCCCAAAATTCTCTACAAGGTTCAAGGTCTCACAACTCTCGCCCCCAAAATTCTCTACAACGTCACAAGGTAAAAAAATCTGGATATCTAGCACGCATCCCAAATTTAAGCTCCCAAGTTGCTTCCTCAGCCCCGTAACAAAGCCGCTGAACTTTGACATACGCAATCGTTCTCCCCCGTAACACTTGCTCTTTCGTGTCCAAAATCCTCACAGGATGCTCCTCATACGTGACATTCTCATCAACTCGTAACTCAGTCCAATCCAAAACATGAGATAGATCCGGCTCATACCTTCAAAGCATAGAAACGTGAAAGACACTATGCACAGATGCCAACTAAGGTGGCAAAGCCAGATGGTATGCTACCACCCTAATGCTCTCCAGGATCCCGAAGGGTCCAACAAAACGTGGTGATAGCTTCCCGCAACGGCCAAACCTCATCAGCCCTCTGCAAGGAAAAACTTTCAAGAAGAGATGATCCCCAACAGCAAATTCTAACTGTCTCCTCCTCTAATACGTATAACTCTTTTGGCGGCTCTGAGCTGTGACCAGATGCTGACGAATCACGTCAATCTACTCCATCGTCTCCCGTACTAAGTCGGGTACCAAAACAGTGGTCTCTCCCACCTATGTCTAACATATCGGCGATCTACACTGTCTACCATACAAAGCCTCATACGGTGCCATCCAAATACTGGACTGATAGCTGTTGTTGTATGCAAACTCTGCCAATGATAGGTGATCCACCCAAGAACCTCAAAAATCAAGCACGCAGGCTCTCAGTATGTCCTCCAAAATATGAATGGTCCACTCAGACTGACCGTCAGTCTGAGGATGAAAAGCTGTACTAAAAGTCAAGCTCGTCCCCAAGGCCATCTGAAGACTCTGCCAAAGAGCGATGTAAAGTGCGGATCTCGATCAGAAATGATAGTCATCGGTACTCTGTGTAGTCGGACTATATCTTGAATGTACAATCTACTCAATCAGTCCACTGGGTCTCTCACTCGAATAGGGAGGAAATGCGCAGACTTCGTCAACCTGTCCACTATAACCCAAATAGCATCGTACCCCTTCGACGAGCGTTGAAGTATGGATATAAAATTCGTAGTGACATTCTCCCACTTCCACTTGGATACAGACAACGGCTGTAACAATCCTGCAGGTCTCTGGTGCTCCACCTTTACTTGCTGATAAGTAAAGCATCGAGAAACGAATCGGATCACATCCCACTTCATTCCTGTCCACCAAAACTGTCAGCGTAGATCGTGATACATCTTCGTGCCTCTTGGATGCACTATAAGACGTGAGTGATGAAAGTCATGTAGCACCTCAGCACGGCACGACTCTGACACAAACAGACGTCCTGTCAACCTCAAACTATGATCTGAACCCACCGTCCATCCTGCTGTGTCCTTCCCGCTACCAATGCGGTCCCGTATCATCTGAGCCTCCTGATCAGTCCCCTAAGCCTCTATTACGCATGCAATCAACGCAGGTTGTGAAGCTACAGAATATAAAGTCGCACCTCCCCTTGTCTTCCTGAGACACAGATCAAACTCCCCAATAACCTCGACCATATCCCATTCTCGTAGAGCCATAGAAGCTAACGAGTCATGATATTTTCTGCTAAGCGCATCAGCTACGACATTTGCCTTCCATGGGTGCTACTGCAAATCAAATTCGTAGTCTCCCAACCACTCCATCCACCGTTGTTGGCAAAGATTTAAATCTTTCTGTGAAAATAAGTATTTTAAGCTCTTGTGATCAGAGAAAATCTCGTAATGCTCACCATATAGATAATGCCGCTATGTCTTCAAAGCGAAGACTACGGCTGCCAACTCCAGATAATGAGTCGGGTAATTCCTCTCGTGTATCTTCAGCTGTCGCGAGCCATAGGCAACAACCTTACCTCCCTGCATCAATACACAGCCCAAACTGTCAAGTGATGCGTCGCAGTATACTATATAGCCCAGACCTCGCTCAGGAATAATCAACACCAGCGCACATGTCAATCTCCTCTTCAGCTCCTGCAAAGCTGGCTCACAGGAATCACTCCACACAAAATTAAGTCCTTCACGAACCGCCGATAATATCCTGCCAAATCGATAAAACTACGTATCTCAAAAACATTCTTCGATCACTGCCAATCCGTCACTACATCAGTCTTCATCGAGTCCACTAGTACCCCATCCTTTGACACCACGTGTCCAAGGAACCACACCTCTGACATCCAGAACTCGCACTTCTTAAACTTTGCATATAGGCAATGTTCTCTCAAAAGCTGCAAGACGACGTGCAGACGCTCCTCATGCATCTTCCTCGTGGGCGAATAAACCAGAATATCGTCCACGAACACGACCACAAAACTATCCAGGTAGGAGTGGAAAATAAGGTTCATTATACCCATAAATGTAGCTGGAGCATTCTTCAGACCGAACGACATAACTAGAAACTTGTAGTGACCATAGCGAGTCTGAAAGGCTGTCTTCGCTATGTCCTCGTCTCGAATCCTCAACTGGTGATATCCTGACCTCAAGTCAATCTTCAAAAAGCAGCGGGACCCACTTAACTGATCAAATAAATCATCAATCCTAGGCAAAGGATATCTATTCTTCACCGTCACCTAGTTCAGCTTCCTGTAGTCTATACATAGTCTCAGTGACCCATCCTTCTTCTTCACGAACAAAGCTGGTGCTCCCCACGGCGATGTACTTGGCCGTACAGACCCTTTCTCCAGCAACTGCACCTTGAGTTCACACAACTCAACAGGTGCAAAGCAATATGATGGCATACAGATAGGAACTGCTCTTGGAATAAGATGAATGGAGAACTCCACATCACGACTCAGTGGCAACTCGAAAAGATCGTTAGGAAAGACGTCCGGATAGTCACACACCACAGGGGATAACTCCCCTCGAACCTCATCTGGCATATCCAATCTGAGAGCAGAAAAGAGAGAACCCAAGTTCCCTCGAACTCGCACGGTACCTAGTACAGGTACCAAGCTCTCATCTTGATCACCCACAAAGTAGAAGCAATCACCCTCCGTGGTACAAATCGACACTCTCCGTCGCTCACAATCTATATAGGCATGGAAGGTAGTTAGCCAGTCCATCCCAAGGATGACATCAAACGTGGTCATGTCTAGAATGATAAAATCAAACTCTAAACAACGACCGGCGACCTCGAGTATACAGGATTTACAAACAAGGCTTAGCGTCACACTCCCACTAATTAGGGTCTCCACACACAAGGTACTACCCAACCAGTCAATTTCTAACCCTAATGCAGATACAAATGCAGAGGATATAAATGAATGTGATGCTCCAGTGTCTATAAGAACACTAGCCCATGATCTAAAGACTAGAAGGGTACCTCTGATAATGGCCGGAGTAACAACAGCATCAGAAACCACTGGTGCTTTGGAAGCACTGCAATCAGCGAGCACATAAGCCCTGGCCAGCGGTAGTCTGGTCTGTCCACCATAAGTTTGAGTCGATGGCTGCCTCACTGACTGAGCTGAAGCACCTCCCTCCACAAATCTTGAAGTTTGAGCCCTAGGCTGCTATGGAGCCAGTCGCCTCTGCACAGAACCAACAACTGACATTCCTGTCGTATCCTGGACATTCCCTTTTCTAAGACACTATCTGCGAAAGTGTTCGGATTAACCACACCCAAAATAGATAGGTGGGTCTCTCGCCTGTGACGGGACAGGTGCTGAACTCTGTGCTTAGCCCTTCTACAGGCACTCAACTGATCGATGCCCCAGCTATCCGCATCTATAACAGGTCAACCCTCTATGCTCTGGCCTTCCTGCCGAAGCCACTGAAGGTGTAGGTGCGGACGACTGCGGCTGATAAGATCGAGTAAAACGAGAACTAGGTCTAGACGACCTCTGGCGCTTTCTCCCGCGCCTCTAGAATTTTGCATCTCCACTGCCCTGCTGACTCCCACTCTCTCTAATCCTGCGACTGTCTGCCAACGGGTTCTCAACCTGGATAGCTGCTTTCACCAGTTTAATATATAGCTCAACATCTAGTGTTGTAACCCTTTCCTTGATAGCAGGTCAAAGTCCCCTTTTAAACCTCTGAGTGCGCAACTCCTTAGTCGATACCATCTCTGGTGCAAATTGCGACAGATTCGCGAACTTGGCCTCATACTGGACCACTAACAGATTCCCCTGAACAAGGGAGAGAAACTACTCTCGGTAAGTATCTCTCGAAGATCTCAGGAAATACTTCTCCAAGAAGACTCTCGTAAAAGCAGCCCATGCCTCATCTACAGTGGTCTTAGCAAACTTACACCACTCTCTAGCATCTTCTCGCAGTTAGAACACTGCCAACTTTATACGCAAGGCATCCTCCTTGATGTCTAAAGTATCAAAGATCGACGTGGTCACTTCCAACCACTCAGTAGCGACCTTTTGATTTGGCTCCCCAGCAAAGATCGGAGGATCCAACCATCAAAACTCCCGCATAGCTACAGAAGCCCTTGGCTCAGGAACCCGCACAGTAGCCCTGGTCGCTTCTTTCATAGCTCACATAGTGGCAAGAATCACTTGGAGAACGTTAGCGCTGCCTACTTGTTCCTGTGAGGCATGAACGTCTCCCTCCTCTGTAACCTGGACATCTTGAACCTGATCATAAGCACACCTCGACCACGGCCTCGACCATGACCCCATCCCCGCGCTCCCTGCGTAGACATAATTCTATAGAAAGCAACGTAAATAGGATAAGCTTTCCTACAACATATTACTACATAATAGGAACACATAATCATGCTATCACATAGCCACATAAGATCATGTTAACACGTCTCACATACCAAGGAGAACTAACAAGATAGACTCGTCCATTTGGATAACCTATTCAGATTCCCTGCTAGAAAACACGTCGGCTAAACGCGCTTCTAACTTGGCTTATAAACATGTTAAACCAAACGCTTGAAGGCAAGACTCACCATGCCGAGGTTCAACCTCCATACCCAGATATACACATTTATCATGCTCGGAAAGCTATTAACATGTTATAAACCAACGTTTACACACATGCAAGCAAGCATACACAATCAACCTCACCAGGTGATAAACCCTCTTCCCCTGGCTCTTAAGTATTCGAACCCAGAACTCTTATACCAATTTGTCACGCCCCAAACCTAGGGTCACGTGAAAATACACCAAACACAAGTTTTACTAGAAAAAAAAGGTTTTCATACATTCAAATCCACCTGTTGAAATCACAAGAAAACTCAATATGCATTTCTCATAAACAGTAAACATCATGTATAACATGCATAAATATATCGCCTTACGACGTACAAAACTGCCTTTAGGAATAGGCATACCAACAAGAAGGAAAACTATAAAAGTCTTCCGCCACCACGGTAATCACCAGAGCTATACCTCATCCACATCATCACTTGAAAGTAGTTTTATAGAAAAATCCCACCAGTGAGCCGAAGCCCAATAGAAATAGATAATAAAGCTGTAAAGCAGGTAATATGCAATTACATGGTGGGAGAAAACTCAACCACAACCCAAAATGGTTTTCCATCCAAAAACCCACAAGTTTTCCCATCAGGCCAACACAAGCCTCCCAAATGGTTTAATTATCATAAAATCCTATTTCTATCCTGAAACCCATGAACTTACAAATAATGCAAGTAAACCATCATAGTTAAGGAAAAACAGTAATCAAAATATTGTTCCCTTGCGGAATGCACTGTCGCAGAATAAGAAGAGTAAGATCCTATGTACCGCCTCAATCACAAGAGGATAGAGGTAGCAACTATAGACCCCTATCCAGTATCTAACCCCCAGATATCATGGGATTGCCTAGATACACGCAGGTTCTATACGGAGCACCATGGACGTAACCACTCAATTTACGGGTTATGACCCCGAGGGAGCTGAGCACCCATCCGTCTCTATTTAGGGGGACTAGCTCAAAGGACCTGAGTACCTACTCTGCGCATGTTTCTGAACTTACACCGAGGGTAACTCGTGCCAAATACACGTCATCCTGGTACATCTAGATATTCTTCTAAAAATAGTACCGTAGCTCAACTACGAAAATATTTTCTCAAAATAATACATTATACATGTATAAAGATCCATCCATCAACAAGGAGATCAAACAAAACATTTTCAAAATGTTTTTCCCCATTTTTGACAAAATATTTCAAAACCTGAGACTCAATCCTGAAGGCGAGCTCCAATTCTCCAAAACATAAAATGTTGAGATTTCCATCAAAATCCTTCATTTTTTAACAAATACCACCATTTTCAAGAACACCCTTTGAAAACCATAAATAAAAATCACATGTCATATGATGTACTAAACCAAGAAAAGCGAAAAACATGCTTTTTACCTGAAAAATCAAGGTTTAAACATAGATATGACATTTCATGCATGTTTTATCAGTGAAAAAGCATACAATTACATATAACACCCTAATACAGCAGTAGGGTCTAGAATCCTACCTCGTTGAGTCAAAACCCGATGCCTAAAAAATTGGGTCTTGTTAGAACGAGAATCAAACCGGATGAGCACGAAGCTAGCTGCGTGAATAGAAGAAATCCACATGCTGAACGTTGAAAACTAGGCTCGGGTGGGTAAAAAATGTAGAGAGAAGGCAAAGAGAATGGAAAGAACTAGCTTTTCCAAACATTCCAGGGGTTGGAATACATATAGGTACGCCAAAAACACTGTTCAGTCGACTGAAGTGCCTCGAGAAACACAAACTGCCACAGTTCAGTCGACCGAACTCAAGAAAAATGGTTCAGTCGACTAGCCCAAGCCCCGCAGTTGACCGAACCCAAGGTTCTCTACCTACTGGTTTTCAGTTCAGTCGACCGAACTCACTAGTTCAGTCGACCGAATAGCTTACTATTTTGGTCTTGGGTTTTGTGTTGTAAGGCCAACCAAACAAGCCTAAAACCAAACCCAACCCATCTAAACAAGGTCCCGAAAGGCTTAAAACATTTCTATACATGCTATTCTACAACTCAAAACATAAACCAAGCATCGATGATATATAACATGAAGGAAAAACATGTCAACATTTATATATATCAAAATTAACAAGGTTCGGGGTCTCACAGCTTGAGAGAAGGACATAGGCCATTGCGCCGAATTTTGTAAAAATCATGGTGTTCCTCTTCTTGCTTACTTATCCCTTTGTTTACTTTATTGTTGATTCTCTATACATCACACACGTTTACACCTAAGTTATTTCATCTGCTTCGTGAATAATTTTATTACACTTTAATTTTCTATCAAGAAATTAATCTACTTGCAAATTAAAATTGAAAGATATAAAACAAGAAAAATGTTCTTATCGTTTGAATCTTTTATTTCTCACATCTTTTAAATCTTAAGCTAGAAAGTGTAAAAAAAAATTTCTTTTTACTTCGTAAGAAATATCATCAAGTTAAAATATTCTTGTATCTTAATATTTGAAAAGTGTTAAACTTGAAAGTTATACTTTAATTGTTAAAACACGTAAAGTATTGAATTATGCTAACAAAAATATTGTGAATTAAAATTGAAGCAAATTCGTATTATTATCTTCAAACTAAAAGGACTTTAAAAGTTAGCATCTTCATTTGTGCTTAACCTATTTTTTGGGACTTATTATTCATTTCAAATATACTCGTGTTTTAATTAATAAAAAGTTTTAAATTTTGTCTACAGTTGTACTTAAGCATTTCATCACAAGGTTTTACTTATAAGTTTAATACAAATTGACTTATGATTTAAATAAGTAATATTTTTGTGAACTAAAGATCATACACTTATGCTTGAGTATTTAATCTAAGTTTTTAAAATACGCAATTCACCCCCTCATAGGATTACATACGTAGTATCAATTGGTATCAGAGCCTATCACATTATTTCTAACAAGTTTTTGTGAAAAAGATCTATCGCAGGTAATGGTGTATCTTCTTTTGGAGAAGGTCAATCCTCCACACGGCCTCCAATCTTCAGTGGTGTTAACTACACCTTTTGGAAGCAAAGAATGAGAATATTCATTCAAACCATGGATTGAAGAGCTTGGAGGGTAATCGTGCAAGGTAACTTTACTCACACTAAGACTGTAGACGGTAAAGAGATTCCCAAATTAGAAGAAAAAATAAATGAAAATGATATGAAATAATTATAAATAAACTCTAGTTCCATGAATGCATTATATTATGGTTTAGATGAAAATGAATATAATAGAATAATGACATGTAAAAGTGCAAAAGAAATATGAAAAAAATTAGAAGTCACTTATGAAGGCACTTAAGATGTTAAAGATTCTAGGATAGATAGATTAATTAGTGAATATGAGAGCTTTAGATGCATAAAGATGAAACAATATCTAGCGTGTACACTCGCTTTACTCATATTATGAATTCTCTTAATGCACTTGGAAAAACTTACCAGTCTTATGAGTTGTTAAGGAAAGTACTCAAAGCCTTGCCATCCATTTAGGAAGCTAAGGCTACAGCCATCTTTGAGGCAAGAAATCTAAGGGTCATGACCTTAGATGAACTAATTGGCTCACTGTTGACATACGAGCTCAACATAAATGAAAGAGTCAACGAGCAAAACAAGGTCAAGAAATCCATTGCCCTCAAATCCTCAAAAGAAAGCTCCAGTAATGAAGAAAATGAGGAAATCAATGACGATGACATATCTCTTTTCACAAGAAGATTCAGCAAATTCCTCATGCGAGACAAAAGGCTTTCAAGAAGATTATGAGGTACAAAATTTGACAGAGACGCAAGCAAACGAGACCTCAAGAAAGAATCACTCACGTGCTATAACTGCAACAAGACCAGGCACATCAGGTCGGAATGTCCTTTACTCAAAAAAGACTCTAAGAAGAAAAAGAAAGCTATGAAAGAAACCACGTGGGATGACTCGGACTCAAACGAGTCAGGCTCTAGCTCAAGCAGTGAAGAAATGGCAAACTTTTGCTTAATGGCAAGCATAGATGAAGAGGTAAACTCGCATTCTAACTCTTGCAATTCTTCTTCCTCCTCTTATTCTATGCCATCATACGATGATCTTAAAAATAAAATATTTAATTTACATAAAAGTCTCTTAAAATTGAAAAAAAAAATTTTAATTGAAAAATAAAAATAAAAGCTTTTCTAAAGAAATTGAGGACTTAAAACTTTCAAATGAAAATGCAAAAATTGAAAAAAAAAAACATTTTTAAGGAGCATCATTTAAAAGTTGAATCATTGGAAAAAGAAAAACTCATTTTAAGAGTCAAATTTGATAGATTAACAAAAAATTTTAAAAATGAGATTTCAAATTTAACAAAAGAAAATGATATGTTAAGAAAAGATCTTATAAACTTGAAAGGTAAAAATAGTGAAAATGATATTTTCTATGAATTAAAAAGAAAAATAGAAGATTACTCAAAAATTATATATAAATTTACAAATGAAAAAAAAAATTTTAAAAACTTTTGGGAGCACAAAGAAGATCATTGAATAAAGAAGGAATAGGTTATAATGGAGAAGTTAAACTTAAATCCAAAAATAATTTTGTGAAAGAATCAAAAAGCTTTTCAAACACATTTTCTAAAAATGTTTATGAGAATGTAACTTGCTTTCAATGTAAAAGCAAAGGACACATTAAATTCGATTGCCCACTAAAAAGAAATAATGGGGTCAGAAAAATGGTTTGAAAAATAATATAGACTAATCCTATAGGATCCAAAAAGATTTTGGTACCAAAGAAAATCACTTAAATTGTTTTGTAGGTATGCTTGAGAGCTTCATTATCAAAAGAAATATGGTATTTGGATAGTAGATGCTCAAGACATAAGATGGGCGACAAGACGAAATTCTTAACCTTAATACCTAAATATGGAGGTCATGTAACATTTGGAGACAACGCAACAGTTACATTATTGGTATAGGTAAGGTTGATAAGGACTCTTCCCTATCTATTGATAACGTACTACTTGTCGATGGTCTCAAACATAATCTCCTTAGTATTAGTCAATTATGTGATAAAGTTTAGTGTAAAATTTCTGCATGATACATGTGTCGTTGAAAACAAAGAAAATAATAAAGTTTTATTTGTTGCAAAGAGATTTAAAAATGTTTACACTATTGATTTTGAAATTCTACATTCTCAAAATATTATATGTTTTTCTACTGTAAATGAAACTAGTTGGTTATGGCATAGGAGGTTAACTCATTCTAGCATGGATCTCCTATCCAAACTTGTCAAGAAAGATTTGGTCAAAGGCTTGCCTAAGACTAAATTCATCAAAGACAAGGTTTGTGGTGCTTGCCAATTTGGTAAGTAAGCCAAAACTAGTTTAAAAAAGAAACAAGAAATTTCTACAAATAAGTCTTTACAATTACTTCATCTTGATTTGTTTGGTCCTATGAATCCCCATAGTGTTGGAGGAAAAGCATACTGTTTCATTATTGTTGATGATTTTTCACGATATACATGGGTTTTATTTCTCACAACAAAAGATTAAGTATGTCATGTGTTGGTTAAACTTTGTAAGAAAATTCAAAATGCAAAGGGCTATTCTATTCTACACATTCGTAGTGATAGGAGGAGAATTTAAAAACAAAGATGTTGAAATTTTTTGTGACCAAAATGATATTTCTCATAATTTTTTTGCACCTCGCACTCCTCAACAAAATGGGGTTGTTGAGAGAATAAATTGATCTCTACAAGAAATGGCACGTACTATGTTAAATGAACACAAAATTTCTAAATATTTTTGGGCCGAGGCAGTTAATACTGTTTGCTATGTAATGAACCGAGTTTTCATAAGATATCATTCAAATAAAACTCCTTATGAGCTATGGAATGGTAGAAAGCTCAACATTTCTTACTTTCATATTTTTGGACGTAAATGTTTCATTTTAAATGACAAAGATGAATTGGAAAAATTTGAATCTAAATCTGATTAAAGAATATTTCATGGGTATGCTACTAATAGTAAAGCTTATAGAGTATATAACAAAAGAACTATGACATTAGTTGAGTCTATTCATATTACCTTTGATGAAGCTAACCACTTTTCTTCTAAGACTCTAGCTGATGATGATTTGGACATAAATAAGGAATGGAAGAAATGGAAATCAAGAAAGACAAATGTAAAAGCATCATGATTGATGATGAACACACGGACCTACCAAAAGAATGGAAAACAGTGAAGGATCATCCTATGGATCAAATCATAGGTGAACCTTCACGAGGTGTAAGTACTCGATCTTCATTTAAAAATATTTGTGATCATCTTGCATTCCTTTCACAAGAAGAACCTAAGAATATAAATGAAGCATTAGAAGATAAATCTTGGATAATGGCAATGCAAGACGAATTAAATCAATTTAAAAAAAAATAAAGTTTGAAACTTAGTTCTTAGGCCTAAAGATAATACCATAATTGGAACTAAATAGGTTTTTTAAAAGAAAAAGGATGAAAATGGTATTGTTGTCAGAAACAAGGCTAGGTTAGTCGCACAAGGCTATAATCAAGAAGAAGAAATTGATTTTGAAGAAACATACGCACCCGTAGCTAGGATGGAAGCCATTCGCATGTTATTAGTAGATGCATCATATAAGAATTTTAAACTCTTTCAAATGGATGTAAAAAGTTCTTTCTTAAATGGTTTTATAAATGAACAAGTGTATGTTGAACAACCACCTAGTTTTGAAGACTATGATTATCTGAACCATGCATGTAAATTAACAAAAGCATTATATGGTTTAAAACAACCTCCTCAAGCTTGGTATGAAAGAGTAAGTAATTTCTTATTAGAGAATGGCTTTACAAGAGGAAAATTAGACACAACTTTATTCATTAAAACAAATAAAGAAGACATGCTTATTGTACAAATATACGTAGACGATATCATATTTGGTGCTACCAATGAGATTTTGTGCAAGGAATTTTCCATTTGTATGCAAAAAGAGTTTGAGATGAGCATGATGGGAGAGCTCACATTCTTTCTTGGACTCCAAATCAAGCAAGCGAAGAATGGAACTCTCATCAACCAATCAAAGTACGTACGTGAGTTGCTTAAGCGCTTCCAAATGGAAAATGAAAAAGTTTTGGGTACTCCAATGAGTTCCTCAACTAAACTTGACAAAGACGAGCAAGGAAAACCGGTAGACACTAAGCTCTACCGAGGTATGATAGGTAGTTTACTTTATTTAATTGCAAGTAGGCCTGACATAATGTTTAGCATCTGTATGTGTGCACGTTATCAAGCTTGTCCTAAAGAATCACACCTAATCATTGTAAAAAAAATCCTAAGATATCTAGCTGGCACAATAGATATAGGCTTATGGTATCCTAAATTTACAACTTTTGAAATGATTAGCTATTCTGATGCGGACTTTGCTGGTTGCACAATTGATCGTAAATTTAGGATACCATAAGCCTATATCTATTGTGCCAGCTAGATATGTTAGGATTTTTTTTACAATGATTAGGTGTGATTCTTTAGGACAAGCTTGATAACGTGCACACGTACAGAATTCTGAAGCATTCACACCTAATCTTAGGAAAATCACTTGTCTCTTGGTTTTGAAAGAAACAAAATTCTGAAGCCCTATCTACAGTCGAAGCCGAATATGTGGCTACGGGTAGTTGGTGTGCACAAATTTTATATATAAAACAACAACTTAATGATTTTAAATTAAAATATGATGTTGTACCGATTAAATGTGATAACACAAGTACGATAAATATCTCTAAAAATCCAATTTTGCATTCACGAACAAAACATATTCAGGTATGACATCATTTTCTTCGTGATCATGTACAAAAAGGCGATATATTTTTAGAATTTGTGAACATTAGTGAACAATGGGTAGACATCTTTACTAAACCTCTTATTAAGGATTGCTTTATCATTATTAGACGAGAATTGGGTCTTATGCATGCTCGTGAAGTTGTATAAAAACACTCTTTATTAAGCATTTTGTTCACTTCTAGCCCCTTTACATGAAGTATTTGCTAAAAACCAAAAATCCTGAAAAAGCACTGTTTAGTCGACTGAAGCCCTTTTTCTAGTTGACCAAACCAATTTTTCTCAGTTCAGTTGACCAAACAAACCAGTTCAGTCGACCGAACATTCAGGGATTTCGACAAACAGAAAAGCCGAACTGCATTTATTCTCTGTTAATTCATTTTTTAACTCTCGGCTTCTCTCTCCTAGGGAACGAATATATTAGTTTTTCACTTCAAAAGGATTCCAACTAAAACCCCTATTTCACGCCACCATTCTACCTCTCAAAACCCTAAATTTCCATCTCTCAAAACTCTTCAATGGTACCCAGGGTTAGAGGAAGGAATGGTAAATCTATTGCTAGAGATGATCCCACCGGCGAAAACGACCAATGGTTCAACTCGAGTAAAGCCGAAATTCTCTACAAGCACCATCTCAAATCTCTTGATCCCATCTTTGGTAAGATTATTAACATGAGATTCTTGGATTCCTATTTTCTTCGTGTCTTACGTCTTTTCAGAAGAATGGGTTGGGGGCCATATGTTTTCTATCAACCAAAGGGTATGTACCCTCAAATTACACAGTTAGTTTTTACAAATCTTTCTCATGAACTTTTTCCAAATCCAAATGATCATTACATTCACTTCACCACTTATCTCTATGGAGAAAACTTATAAATTTTCCAATAAAGACATAACAACTCTTTTTGGAATGGGAAGAGGAGATTTTAGTTGTCCCCAAATTTCATCTTAATCATGGATCATGGCTCACGATTTCACTATCGAAATATTTTTACCCATGATCATAACTGAACCTCCTCTTAATTTTGCCCTACTCCCATCTTACTCACAACTCACACTCGAGGCCAAAATTTTCTATCTCATCATTACATACAATATATTGCCTCATAGTAGATCTCGCACCTACATTTCTTATCTTAACTGCTTTCTATTATGGTTCTTTTACAAAGAAATACGCCTTGACCTTCCATCTCTCATATGCCAATGGATGCTTGCCATAGAAAGTTCCAAATGCCATATTCTTCCCTATGGAGGCTTTCTCACACCACTTTTTGAGTCCTTTGATTTTTCTCCATCTCTTTCAAATTTTCTTACACCAAAAAATTTTGATTTTCTTACCACCACCACATTAAAACAATGGGTTATCATTTACACTAAGGACAGTGGATACCCAAAATTCAAAGGTAGGCACCTCAAGTTGTCAAAGATAGTGATGAGGAGGACGAGGCTGCATCCTATGATGCTGATGCTCCACTCACTTCTCCTTTAGCATCTCCAGCTGTTCCTACCACCACTGCTGATGAAGCTCCCATCACACATTCCTTCTTAAAGAAACTGGTCAACTCTTTCTCAAAGCGTGTTGTTAAAAAGCTTGACATGATCAGCTCTCGCCTTACCCGCCTTGACGATGCTTTAGGCATTTCTCCCTATGATGCTTCCTCACCCGCGAATGCTGCTACTGGTGATAGTAATGATGATGAGGATACCTCTGGCTCTGCCTCTTTTTGATAATGCCAAAAGGGGGAGAAACAAGTGCGTGGCGCAAAACAAGGAAAGCTCCACTTTATTTTCACTTTATTTTCATTTTATTTTGGAGAGCATTAGAGAGTTTTATTTTTGGATCATGTACTAATTCTACTCTTATTTTGTTTATGGTTGTGCTACACTTTATGTGCATAGATCTTATTGGATGGTTATGCTTATTGTGCTTACTTTTATCATGGTTATGTTTCTCATATGATTGATCTTAAATTGAATGGCTATAATGATATTTTATGGAACAAGCTCTATGAATGAAATAAACTTTAAAATCTTCACAATTTATGCATATAGTAAGGGAGAGTTTTCAACTCTCAAAGATTATTGCTCGTTCTTATTGTTAGGGGGAGTTGTATTTAAGCTTTCTTACATTATTTTGCTATTTGTTTGTCATCATAAAAAATGGGGAGATTGTTGGCCTAACAAGGCTTCAATAACCAATTTTGATGATAACAAACCTATGTATCTAATTGTGCACTTTGAGATTGTTTAACAAGAAACATATGCTTAGCACAATCCAAGATACACAGTGGAAGCCATGACGCATAAATTCAAAACAAGTTCCTTGACGACAAGTTTTTGTGGAACAAATATAAAGAATCGAGATAGTGAAGACTTGAAGAACATATTGTAAATTTTATTTGTTAAGATCCTTGTACATTGACGTTATCTCTTGAATATTTTTTGAATCTAATAGGAATCCTAAATATCTTTAAAAAAATATTTTTCCAAAGCATAAAAATATCAAACCTTTTTGGAAAACCATAAATCTGGATTTTTAAATGATCCAGTCAAGTGAGGCTTTTATCCAGTCGACTGAGTGGGCTACCAAAAATTGATTTTCATATCCAAATCAGTTCAATCGACCGAACCTCAGGTCCAGTCAACTAAAGTGAAGTTCAGTCAACCGAACTTTTTTCTTCAGTCGACCAAACACCTTAAAATTTGAATTTTTTTGAAAACAGCTAGTTTGACATTTCTATATTTAGCCCAACGGCTAGTTCGATTTTGGAGCTTATAAATAGAGGCCTTGTACTATTGTTTCAATCATCCAAAGCCTCTCAAACATCTCTCATTCTATTACTCTCTTGCTTCAAAATCTTGAGTCTTTCATACATATTTTGGGAGAAAAATTCTTTAGAATTCTCTTTGAGTTTCATAGTCATATTCTATTGAGAAGTAAGTTAGACTGTTCATTGTTTGTACTTATTTTCTCATCCAAGGACCATTCTTTTGTGCACTTTCATATCACCATTGTTGATTTGTATTTGAGAAAGGCATTTCTTAAAAGAGGCTACTCCGCCTAGACTAAGGAGAGAGGCTCCTCTGCCTATTCAAGGAGAGGTAGTAAAAATCCTTATAGCGGTTGGCTTGAGGTAAGGACGTAGGCCGTTGCGCCGAACATTATAAAAATTGTGGTGTTCCTCTTCTTGCTTACTTATCCCTTTGTTTACTTTATTGTTGATTCTCTTTGCATCACACATGTTTACACCTAAGTTATTTCACCTGCTTCGCGAATAATTTTATTACACTTTAATTTTCTATCAAGAAATTAATCTACTTGCAAATTAAAATTGAAAGATATAAAACAAGAAAAATGTTCTTATCGTTTGAATCTTTTATTTCTCACAACTTTTAAATCTTATGCTAGAAAGTATTAAATTTTTTTTCTTTTTACTTTGTAAGAAATATCTTCAAGTTAAAACATTCTTGTATCTTAATATTTGAAAAGTGTTAAACTTGAAAGTTATACTTTTATTGTTGAAACAAGTCAAGTATTGAATCTTGCTAACAAAAATATTGTGAATTAAAATTGAAGCAAATTTGTATTATTATCTTCAAACTAAAAGGACTTTAAAAGTTAGCATCTTCATTTGTGATTAACCTATTTTTTTGGACTTATTATTCATTTCAAATATACTTGCATTTTAATTAACAAAGAGTTTCAAATTTTGTCTACAGTTGTACTTAAGCATTTCATCACAAGGTTTTTCTTATAAGTTTAATACAAATTGACTTGTGATTTAAATAAGTAATATTTTTGTGAACTAAATATCATACACTTGTGTTTGATTATTTAATCTAAGTTTTAAAAATACCCAATTAACCCCCCCTCTTGGGATTACACACGTAGTATCACCAATCCATTCCCAGAATCACGTCATACCCGTTAAAGTACATACTCGTAAGTCGCAAGTCATAAGGATGTCGATTACTCGCAACATACATGCTCTACAAAAGAAATCTACTCGTGCTAGACTTGCTAAGGGTGTGATAATGCTTAGGGTTTGTTCTAAGGCCTCTGGTTCCAAGAACAAGGATTTCATGCAAGCTAAAGATATAAAGGAATGGGATGCTCTAAAATCAAACAACACTTTCACTAAGGTATTAAACAATACGAACATTCCTTATATGACTTGGGTGTCTTCCTCCTCCTCTTCCTCTTGCAAGGCAAAGATATTTCTTCTTATAGGCCGGTTCCTATTGTTGTTCATGTTGTTCCCATTCCTTCTCCCATTGTTTGAACCTTCCTGGGGTTTCTGATTTCCATTGTGTGGTGGCCTTCCTCTTCCATTCGGTTGGTTAGTTGTTGGCCTAGCAACTTGAACAGGTTGTGGGTATCTCGACAATGGATTCTGGGGTTGCCTCCGTTGTTGGGGTTGATTGTTTTGATTCCTCATCAGGTACTAGGGTTGTGGCAAAGCGACTTAACTGCTCAAAACGATTCACGTACTGTGCTACTGTCATCGAGCCCTGTTTAAGATCCAAGAACTCACGAACTTGTGCTTGACGAAAGGGGGCTGGGAAATACTTGTCCAAAAATAAGTCCTCAAACTGGTCCCAAGCTAGGGTTGGTACGTCCTTTGTGTTGTTGATTAAGAACCACCAATGATCCGCTTCTCCTTCTAGTAGATGTTCCGCCAAGGCTACGTGGCCTGCTTCATCCTAGACTCCCATAGAGTTAAACAACTTCTTAATCGCCCTCAGCCACTCTTCTACTTTCCAAGGTTTTGTTCCTTCTCTGAACGTCGGGGCTCGCTGTCTACTCATCTCAGATAAGAACCACGCTCGGTCACGCACGATAGGGCGGTTGATGCTAACAGCTAGTTATCTATGGGTCCATTAGCTTGTCGGTGATTTGGTCGTCTACCAGCCATCCTAAAAATAGAAGAGAGTTATGGTCTTGCAGATTATTCCAGTTCTTGATTATTTCTCGTGTTTTGAGATCTTGTGGAGTTAATGTAGGGTTACAAAATTACTTGTAGAGATTTAACAGTAACGTTTTCATTTCATCTCAAATCATAGCCGGTACAAGATTTTTCAAGTAGTTCACAAAATATGCATACAACACACAACTCCCTTCTTCGTCAGATGCGTCATCGGTGCGGCAAGTCCCACAAAATCTTTCACGAACTGACGATAGTAACCTGCTAAGCCTAGAAAATTGTGAATCTCAAAGACATTCTTCGGTTGCTCCCAACCCATCACAACATCAGTCTTCGACGAATCCACAGCTACTCCATCTGTCGACACTACGTGTCCGAGATACCTCACCTCAGACATTCAGAACTCGCACTTCTCGAACTTCGCATACAAGCGATGCTCTCTCAGAGTCTGTAGCACGATATGCAAGTGATCCTCGTGTGCCTCTCTAGTGGGAGAGTAGATAAGAATATGATCTACAAACACCATCACAAAATTATCCAGATAAGGATGGAAGATCCGATTCATCAAACCATAGACGTAGCAGGAGCGTCCGTCAGACCGAACCGCATGACCAGAAACTCATAGTGACCATAACGAGTTCGAAAGGAAATCTTTGCTATGTCCTCATCCTTAATCCTCAACTGATGATATCCTGATCTCAAGTTAATCTTCGAAAAGAAGCTCGACCCCCTCAACTGATTAAAAAAATCATCTATCTTCGGCATAGGATACTTACTTTTCACTGGCACCTTATTCAGCTTCCAGTAGTCGATACACAATTGCAAGGATCCATACTTCTTCTTGGCAAAAAGAGCAGGAACTCCCAATGGTGAAGTACTCGAGCGTACAAACCCCCTATCAAGTAACTCATGATGCTGTACCTTGAGTTCGTGCAACTCAGCGGGTGCAAAGCGATAAGATGGTATAGATATGAGAGCAGCTCCTGAAATTAGATCAATAGAGAACTCTACCTCACGACTCAGTGGCAACTCAAACAGATCGTCAGGAAAAATATCTGGACAATCGCAAACCACCAGAGGTAACTCTCCTTGAACCCTAACCCCCTCATTTGGAAGGCAGCAAAAGTAACCCTGAGATCATCCTCCTCTATCTAAAGCGTGTCCAAAATCCTGGCAACTAGCTCCAGCCATTCAGTGGTTGTCGTGGGGTTGTGACCCCTAGAAAAGGTAGGAGGGTCCAGACGGTGAAACTCACGCATCACTACCGTCGCCCTCGGCTTAGGTACGCTCTCTCTTCCCCTAGAGGCCTTAACCAGTTGCCGAATGGAGCCGACCATCTCACGCAACAGATCTCCTCTATTAACAAGTACTTAGGGTGCATTAGCATCCCTAATATTTGGGACTGGAACGTCCCTTCGGTCAGAACCACGGCCACGGCCTCGACCACGACCTTGTCCTCCCCGCATGGACATAACTCTATACGAAAGCAACATAACAGGATAAGTATCCATACAACATGTTATTGCTAACGTGCAAGACATAACTCACATAAGCATGCTAACACATAGCCACTTAAGATTATGTCAACACATCTCACATACCAAAGAGAACCAACAAGAATTACTCGTCACTTTGGATAATCTACTTAGATTCCTTGCTAGAAATCACGTTCGCAAAATGCGTCTCTAACTCGGCTCCCAAGTTTGTTAATCCAAATACCCGAAGGAAAAACTAATCAATCTTAAGGTCCAACCTCCATACCCACGTATACACAATAAGCTATCATGCTTATGTTTAGAAAACTCTTAAACACATGCAATCAAGCTCACACACATCCTCACAAGGTGATGTACCCTCTTTCCCATGGATCTTAGGTATTCGAACCCAAAGCTCTGATACCAAGTTGTCACGTCCCAAATACTAGGGTCACGTGAAAGCCCATCAAAACACCGTTTAAGATTTATAGTTGGAAAACTGTCAACTGAAAATGTACAACATTTGAATAAAAAAATTCCCAAGGTTCATCTCTGATAAACAATAAACATGCAAATCCATACATAAGTATATCGCCTCAAGGCGTACAAAACTCGCCTTCTAAAATAGGCATACGTGTAAGACTACATGTCTCAAAAATAGAGAAAACTACAGCAAGTCTTCCACCACCACGGGTACTTAGGTCAACTCCACATGTTCACCTGAAGATGATTTTACAACAAAATTTCACACAGTGAGCCGAAACCCAATAAGAAAAGACAGTAAAGATATAAAATAGGCTATACAATTATAAGTATAAAGACTCTACCACTGGAGCCAAAAAGGTTTTTCTCTCAAAATCACAAGTTTTCTATCTTTAAAACTATGCATATCATCGTAACAGATATCTAGCCACAGTTTTATGAAAAATAATAATCAAAATCTGGTTTCTCGCCCGGATCACACAATCGGGAACAAAACGTTATTTTCCTACTCAAAACACACAATCGAGGAAAATAAAATGATAAAATAGTTTGCTCCACTCGGGTCACAGAGCCGACGAGAATATAATAAAATAAAATCTTATGTATCGACTCTACCACACATGCAGACAAAGGTAACAACCATAGACTCTTTCCCATTACTCTAAGACCACAAACCAGGGCCTGCTAAGTAATGACAAGTTCTATACGGAGTCACAACAACGAAGCCACTCATGGGGCAACTGGCTCTTTTACGAATTTCCACGACCGATGGAAAGAGCTTCTAAACCACGTTTACGAAGATTAATCGGAGGGACCGTAGCAAACCCACTCTATGCATGTTTTTGGACTTTCACCAAGGAGCAATAGAAACCCAACTCAAAACACCCACTGTTATAGTACATCTATGGAAAATCATTTAAAAACCAACCGTAGCTTAACTACGAAAACACATAAAATAGTTATACATCAACATGTATAAAAAGAGATCCAATCCATCAACAATGGAAATCTATAAGCATGTACAAATATGTTTTCAACAAAACGTTTTAAAAGCAAAGACTCAACCCTGAGGGTTAGCTCCAAACCTCAAAAAATACGTTTTTCACACATCTCGCAAACACCTCATTTTCAAATCTCTTTTAGAAAACCACGGACGTCAACACATCCAAATCATGAAATAAACCAAGAAAGGTGTAAAAACCCACTTTTTATCCCAAAACCAAGATTTAAACATGAAAATCATATTTAATGTATTTTTTACCCCGTGAAAACACATATAATTGCATATAACACCCTTTTACAATAGTAAGTTCTAGAATCCTACCTCGGTGAGTCAAAATTAGAAGCCTAAAAAATTTAACTTCGTCGAAATGAGAATCTGACCGGATGAACGCGGAGCTTACAGTGCGTACAACAAGGATCCATAAACAAACTAACGAAAAACCAAGCCCCGACCCCTTAAATCTAGAGAGAAGGCAGAGAAAAGGGAAAACTTAGCTTAGAAGATATGATTTTAAAAATATCTCAGCCCACTAGATATTTATAGAGCACGGAAAACCAAGGCCCCAGTCGACTGAATAACCTGGTCAAGTCGACCGAACATGCCTTATGTTGCCCCAATTGACTGGATCCTCCAGTTTAGTCGAATGGACTGGTAGGCAGTGTGTTTTTCGACGCAAAATAGGTTTTCGATCCAAACGCTAGCCAAACAAGCCTCAACCCAACCTGGGAAAGCGTAAAACACATTTATACATGTTGTTCTACAACTTTGAAACATAACTCATGCATCATGACAATTCATATAATGAAATAAACACGTCAAATATATGAATAACCCAAAATGAAATGGTTCCGAGGCCCACACAAATAGCCCAGGTGTCGACACAAACAGCACCAGAAGACTGAACCCTAATAGAAGGAAAAAGGGTCAACACGAATAGAAAAAATGTCAACACCAAAAGAAAAGGGTGTCGACACAAATAGCAAAAGGTGTCGAAACAAAAGAATAGAGAGTTTAAATGTAACAGCCACTGCATGCTCAACACCACAGAAGAAAAAAAGGTCAACACAAACAAAAAAATGTGTCGACAAAAAAAAGTAAAATCCTAAAATTTTAGAACAGGCTATTGGCGAGGGTAAAAAAACAAACCTAAGGGTCAAAAAACGCTTCTCAGACCCAAATTAAACCATCCAAACAACCCTTTAGCAACCCACGGACATACACAAGCCCAAAACTACCACAAAACCTCGAGAGAAACAATCGAAACCCAATTCCATCCAACCGAAAACACCCAAAATGATTTTAAACCAAAACCTAACTTAAAAATTGACTTTTCTTTTATGATTACACGTAGCACACTTATAAGACATGAGAGCCTAGGATCCTACCTCGTTGAGTCAAAACTCGATGCCTCAAACCACGTGCAAAATTGAACTTTGCCAGAATGAAATTCTGTGCGGATAGATGCGTAGTCCACCATGCCAATAGCAAGGATCAGTAGTTGGATCATCGAAAATCGAGCCCCAGGTCCCCGAGAAGTTAGAGAGAAGGCATAGCTTTGGTTTGGAAAAAGAAAACTTAGCCACCAAGTTTTCAAAAAAAATATCTCCACAAAATATCTAAGGCTAGATATTTATAGGCCGCGAAAATATCTTTTTTTTAATTCCCACCACCACGCCCAATGGCCCCGGTGTCAACCCCAACATGCATTTTTAAGTCCGAACATGCATAAAAATACATATAAACATGCTATAACAAAACAATAAACAACACACCTAAAAACACCGAAAAAGGGAACGGGTTAGGGTCTCACACCGATGGTATGTCCATTTCTATCTAAACTGTGAACATAAAACTTATATTCTATAAGAATCTAAAATCTGATATTTTGTGTGCAAACCGTACTCTACACACCAGATTAAATACTATACAGAATATTAGATATTCATGCATAATATTGAAGAAATGATACGCATATATTGCTCATAAAGATTCTCATAAAATAAAAAAGTAATTTTATTAAAATAAAATTAAATACTAAAAATATGATTTTCAGTATACCAACCCTAACACCTTGTCCATCTCAAGTGTTTAGTAGATATACTCGGTCTCAAGATCAGCGTATTGACATGGTTAAGATGCGTTCAGAGATGCAACAAGAGTTATTAGCCAAGCTTAGTGACGTGTTTACCCGCTTAGAACATAAACGTTCAAGATTACAAGCTCAAGTTGAATCTGTAGGATATCCAATGCCTCAATCTTCATATACAGATGAACCGGTAATGTATTCATTGGTGGTAATTTCTTTATTTAAATAATAATATAATTGTAATACTTCTAGATATATATGATTTAATGTGATAATTAATAAAATTCTTATGTTTTAACAGGATGATTTTGGACCAACATGCAATACGCGACATGTTCCGGATGCTTCTGGTTCTCACTAGTATATGATAAAGAGCTAACATATGATGACTTCGGACTTCGATATTTGAGACCTTATTTATTGACACAAGTGTTTTGGGATATGTTACATGGCAATTATTTTGTGACTTTTTTTTAAATTGCTACTTCTATTTATTTTGTGATTTGAAACCTAAATTAGAAGGATATTGTGTATGGATTTTTAATTTTGTGATTTGAGACTTTCATTATAAGGATGATTTCTATAATTATAATATTGAGCTATGGAACATTATGATTTAATTTTAAAAAATTGGGCTATAATAGTGTGTTTGGTAGATTCATTAAGTTACAAGTTGTTTTGTTATGTCTATAAGGTGTTTTTGTGGACTACATTGAAATAGCTAACTAGGTTATATGTGGAAGAAATTATATTAGAACCTTCAAATAAAAGTACTCTTTCAACGACGATTTTATATTTCCATCGTTAATACTATTAAAAATGCTCAGTTTATTAACAAATATTAGCAGCGATAAAAAAATTCCATTAATGTGGATAAGTATTTGTGATGAAAAGTAAATGTACATTAGTGGCGATAAACACCACAGCCATTAATGTGAATAAATATTTGTGGCGGAAAGTAAATGCACTTTAGTGGCGGTAATATAACCGTCAGTAATGAAAAATAATACCAACAGTTAATAATAACTGTTAATAAAGATGAGGCGTCGATTATATTATTGGCGGTTATTAACCGTTGTTCCAACCGCCATATATGGTCAACGGCGGTTAACAAACCGACATATTATTTTTCCCGACACATGCATAAACGGCGGTTCGCAATTTCACCAAACAATCGTCGCTAAAAGGATTAACGACGGTTATATATATATACACAACGGTTTATTATCACCACAATAAGAGAGGTATGGCGTAGTGGAACTCCACTGAAGTAAATCACCAAAGATGGAGGCAATCTTCACATTCTGTTTTTTAAAAAATGAATGATTTTTGTGATTCTCTCCATGAGACTTGTATTGCCAAATTTACAATAGTAAAAAAAAAAGAACAATAAAAACATGTATATATATATATATATATATAAGAGGAGTATGACTTGCTTGTGGTCATCTAATTTACAACCGATAGTACAAATGTGATGAGCCAACCAAAATACTTCATGTCTTGTCTTTAATGCTAATAAACAAGCATTCATCCTAAAACTTGAAGTGGGTAAAATTTGTAGACACTAAAATATTAACACGGTTTAATTACTGTTTAATTAATCATGATTAATAAGTTTTCATGATTGATTAAAGTTAATTTGGCTTAAAATACACAGGCCCACAACGCCATGTGTCAAAATCAAATTCAAAAATTTGAAAGAGAGAATCAAAATTTAAATTTGAATTTATCTCCACAAAAAGAATATTTATCTTCTCCCCATCAGGAAATTAAATCAAATAAATAAAAAAGAAGAATTCAAAATTAAGGGATTTTCAAATTTAAGATCTACCTTTAGAGCTGATAAATAGAGGCTCTCATTCACTTGGATGGAATCTCTGGCTAAGAGTGTCACGCCCTCATCCCGAGGCACGTGAACCCTACTTGATAACCAAACGTTACCAATTTACCGAGGAAACTCTTCCTACAAAACCGTATTTATTGTTTGAACTTTCTTTAAAGAAAACACTTGGATTTAATTTGGTTTAAAAGAAATTTCTTTCCAAAGCTTCAAAAATATTCTAAGTATAATTCACAAAAATTTTGGCAGAGTCTCCTCTGTTTTTTGGACTATCCCAACTTTTCTTCAAATCACAATATATACTCAGGCACCGCTTGGATATCAATACCCAATCACAATTAAAGCTATCTACTAGCTAAATAGAATTTAATTTCATAATGACTTATAAGCATCATCTCATTACTATTGCATTCATTTCCATGAGCATTAAATCATATATGAATATTACTAGATTCGTCTGATAATTACATTCATCCTAACAATTCTCTTTAAAGTCTCCTAATTCAATACTTTGAGGCAAATATATGTGATATATATATATATATATATAAACACACACACATGATTACATCCATAAATCAAAATAATAAAATTGCTCCTTTCTTCCAAGCATTCTTCAAGATCCCAACCTTTGCTTGCTTTTCTTTTATTAGTACCTGTAAAAGGTTTGATACATACAACCTGAGCCGAAACTCGTAAGATAAGACTATTAACGGGGCAATGCATGATTTGTGAGTTGTGAATGAACATGCTTTTGTGTGCAGCAACTTAAAACATTTTCATAACCGAATTATAATCCTTACTTATTTAAAAGTGCCATTTGTTCATTCTTATTCTTTTTCCTGAAACCTATTAATTCTTTCTATCATCTTACCTTCTATAGCATCATATTTCATTTTCTTTTAGTACTCAAATTCATTACACTCATTACTCACATTTATTTACTTCATCACATTTTCTACGAGGTTATAGATTCACACTTTATTCGTTCCCTTTCAATTTTCTCATCGATAAATTACCGAATACCATTTTTTTGCCACCACATTCATTATCAAATCATATACTCTCTCTTCAATTTATAAGTTCTTTATCCACAATTTCAATTTCTTTGGTTCGTTATCCAATATTTAGATTTACTTTTTTCTTCTAAATTTGTACATTTCTCTGTCAATCTTCTCATTCTTATTAGGCTCATTATTCATCCCAATTCAATAGTTGACATTATTCTATTTCCCTTTTCTTCTTCTCTTGACCTAAATTACAGTTTCTCTTTGTCTTTCTTTAGTTATCACTTTCATTCTCATTTTTTTTAGTAAGTTATAAAATACCAACGCACACTTGTCTATTATAAAATCATTAACTTATCTTTCAGTTCATAAGTAGCAACAATTACATTTGATTTTATTAATCCAATACTTAATCGATGTAGGGTGCAGCTTCTAGAAATCCCTCCATTTTTTTCCAATAGGCTACGCAAAGCCATTGGGTAATAAATAGCTCTATAACTCACCACTACAATCACCAGATATTCTCGTCGAGTGAAACTTATAGAAACCCCTCCCTATTCCCACAATAGGCTGCGCGAAACCATTGGGTAATAAATAGCTCTATAACTCAGCACGATAGACTACGCGAAACCATTGGGTAATAGATAGCTCTATAAGTCACCACAACAATCATAAGATATCCACGTCGGGTACAGCTTATAGAAACCGCTCCCTATTCCCCCAATAGGCTATCCGAAGCCATTGGATAATAGATAACTCTATAGCTCACCACGACACAATCACATCTATTTTTTAGGAGCTAACTTGAGGGAACATGGTATCCAACTTGCGCAAGTTTTCGATCAATCACCGCGGAACTAGTCAAGCCCAACTTATCACATCCATATCAATCATCCTCGGTTTAATATTAGATTAATCATCATTTGTTTTTATCAACTGGAAGTCCATCTCCCCAATTCAATTTTAAATCATGTTTCATATATCACCATTAATCACAATTCTAACACATATCCATATAACCATTTACACATCAATTTCTCATATGATTTTCATATTTAATTTAACAAGAAAAATCTCAAATATAAATCCACAGTGATATTCTTTGAGTTTAGATTGTACATTTCTTAGCCTTAATCATTACTTTATTCAGTTAATCTTGCTTCATCAATTATCTATAT